>JAOSBL010000003.1:14061834-14078428 GCA_027568915.1 Erythroxylum roraimae | reverse complement strand
TCAGATGATTTTACCTTTCCTTAAGGCAATAGGTCAATCTAGGTCACTATTTTCCAGATCTGAAGACAAATCAGACGCTAGAGGAGAGGGCTCATCAATTTGGCCATCTACCATTCGACAAGGTCCTCAAGAATAAACCTGCAAATCTAATCGAGACAATTGACGAAGAAAAGAAGGATTGAAATCTATAGGTGAATTTTTTGAGTTGTCAAAAAGTGAGAGTAAACAATGATGGAAGCTTTTTGGTATCTTGACTCTCAGAAAAGTATGCAATGTTTTCAAAGAATATCACATCTGTGCACTCAGAATCTTTTAAGTAGGGTTGCAACAACGATATTCTTTTTGTGACCTTGACTAACCAAGCAGGATACACTTGATGGCTTGTGGAGATAATTTGTCAACTGCTGGCTGGAGTTGGTGGACAAAACATACATACAAAGATATAAGGCAGAAGAGGAAACAAAGGGGTATTAGGAAACATAAGGGTGTGAGGGATCTGACCTTTAAGAGTGGTGGATGGCATTTTGTTAATAAGATAGCAAGTAGTGAAGATAGCACACTCCAAAATTCCTTGAGAACCTTCATTTCAATTAGTAAGGTTCGAGCAACTTCTATGACATGCTCGAATTTTCTTTCAACACCACCATTTTGATGTGGTGTGACAGCAAGAAGATTGGTTAATCATACCGCAATTTTTTATACTAGACTTAAAGGATTCAAAAAATTTTCTCTAGCATTATTACTTTTGAGGATACGAATAGGACAACCAAATTGAGTCTTGATTTTAGAGTAAAAGGATTGTAAAATAGAAAATAATTTGAAACGTTATTTTATATATAGTCAAGTCATTCTAGACCAATCATCAACAAAAACAACAAAATTACAAAAACCAAGTTTTGAGGTAACACGAGAATGACCCCAAACATCATAAAGAACTAGCACAAAAGAGATTTCGGCTCTATTATCAACTCTAGATGGAAAAGCAACACAGTGATGTTTTCTAAGCTGACGAAAACTCACAATCTAGATGAAGATTTAAGTTCAAATTAGAAATTAGCTTTTTTAATTTTTGGATGGATGGATGACCAAGGCAACTATGGATTTGGAGGGGTAAGCAACAGCTAAGCAAGCAGTTAAACAACTATCGTAATAGTAGAGACCTCCATATTCATGCCCTCCCCCAATCATCTTCTTTGTCTTCAAATCATGGATAATAACAAAATGATGGAAAAAGGAGACAGAACAATTCAATGATTTGGTTAGTTTATTAACAGATATTAAGTTGAACGAAAATTTTGGAATATATAATGTTGCTAGAAATGTCATTGAAGGAGAAAGAAATGCAATGCCAACCTCATTTATACTAGTAGTGGAATCAAAGTCTGGTACAATGATAATTTGATCAAAAAATTTTAGGTTACCTACAATATGGTCAGTGGCTCTTAAATCTATAACTCAAGGTTTAACAAAGGACGATATAAAACTTGTGTAATTACCTAGGTAAGCAAACGACACAATTGGTGTGGTTGCTTGCTTGGCTGCTTGATACTAAAGATATACATTCTTCTTCAAAAACCATTTTCCATTGGTTGAGGCAAAACCACCAGAAGCATCCACAATATTAGCATATTGAGAGGGCTTCAGGCGCAACTCTTGAGTTTAAGTCCCAACAATAGTCCTGAACATGCCCATCCTTGCCACAATGGTCATATTTCCTTGGGCCTCCTCTGCCCCTTCCTCCACAACCACCAAGACCACAATGATTACTTTAGCCTCCATTACCTCTTCCACCATTATGAACAACTAGAGCAAAATTGTAACCACTTTCTTGTATTGGTCCCTTCAAGGATCAAGATACTCGTGAATATATCTCACTAAGTGATGAGAGTTCAGTGTCATCGAGTATTTGGGCCCGAATTGGTTCATATTCTAGTCTTAAGCTAGCCAAGTATCTGATCACAACTAGCTGTTCTCTTTCCTTCAAAAGTTGATCTTTATTGTTATCGGTTGGGCTACTAAATGTCTACAAATAGATTCTTAATTTCTGAAAAGTATTCGGTATGGTTCTTCTCTCCTTGCTAACACTTGAACAATGTCACAGATAAATCATATATACGAGTAATGTTATTGGAAAATAAAAGTCCCACATAATCCTATAGCTCCTTTGTGGAATTTACATATTGACACATGTCAACAATATTTGGGTCCATGGCATTCCTGAGGCTTGTCATTATTTGGTTGTCATGTTGATCTCACTTCTTATACCCAAGTGACTTAATATTAGGAGTTGGATCTGTGAGATGCTCATACTTGCCTAGACCCTTGAGATATACAATGACCGCCTTCTTCCAAACAACATAATTTGTTCCATTCAATTTCTAATTTGTGATTTCTTGAACCATAACAGGTGGCTATCCTTCAACAATGTCAGTTTTGAAGTTGCTCATAATGCAATCAATACAATAAGAAAGATGATAACGAGAATCAGGTGAAAAAACAACAGTGCAAAAAACCAAACTTCAAATATCAACAACTGTGCAACAACGAAAGAGGGACTGAGACAAATTAAAACCATCATTAGATACGACTACGACGGAACTAGCGACTATGGTCAAACGCACAAACCTAGTTTCCACCAATTGAAGGCCAAAAAAAAAACACACCACCAGCTATGGCTAAAAACACAAACTCGGTTTCTAACAATTAAAGGCAAAAAAACACACCACCAACAAGCTCCTGGAGTTGGTGCAACTCAGTCCATAGCAACAGGGTCAACAAAACATCACTAGAAGGTGGCGTGTGCACTACACATGCCAGTTGACTAGCGGTTGCCAACGGCACGTGTTAGCTGGCATCGCTTCTTCCTCTGACGTTTCCAGTGGTTGCTTGAGGTGTTTCTAGGGTTAGATTGTTAAGGTTGGTCCTTTTTTTTCAAAGAAAAGGTTTAAGTGGGGGTTACCGGTTGTGAGAGAACAAAGGAAAAAATTAGAGGCAAGATTAGAGAACCTACTCTGATATCATGATATGAATAAGAAATTAAGAGAAATTGAGCAGAGGGATTGTGAGAGCTTGTAGAAATCAGCAACTCCCACTCTCTTTATATACTAGATTATCTTGTTTATATCATGTAAGTTACAATTATAATCCCTAAATATCCTCTCAATCAAATCACAATCATAATCTTCAAAAATCCTCTTAATCAAATCATAATCTCTAATAGAGATCAACCAATAAAACTTTATCTACATGTAACCAATTCCTTTAGAAAGTGTAGGATTGATCATACAACATCTTGAACATCGACAATTACCCAATTTCCAAATTTCCACCAACAAAGAGGTTTTTGTGTAATGACTTTGAAGTAATTAAAGGAAATCACCAGGAAGAAGTATTAGATATAATTAATATGTCAAGATCTACAACAAGAAAAGGTTTCCTCCATAACATTCTAATAGTGACACTTCTGCTACATATAATATAATTATAGCATATTAATCATAAGTTCAAGCAAAGAAAGTTTGAACTTTATAAGATTTTTAAAAAATCAGCTTAATAATTTAGCTACTACCTGACTTATAAATCAACCTAACCAATAATTTTTGAAACTTTTATCCATTTGATGAATTTTGTTGTGATACCATAGACTAAGTTCTATAGCTTCCAATTGCTAAAGCTTAAGACTATTGAACATGAGTTAAATGTCGAGGAAATTCAATCAGAATGTTACAACTCATATGGAAGATTTCTTGGTGATCTGAGTTGGAAAACCAAAAACTAGAAGTACTTATCTCTAAGGAGCATGTCCATGTTCACTCATTAGAGTAAGCTTCTTTTCAAACCAAAAGAAAACGATATAGGAACATCCGACCAAAGTCAAAGAACTTTACTTAGTTTATTCTAATTGGAATTTATTTTCTTAATCGACAATATTTCCTATATAGGTTAGGTTTCCTTATAAATAAAATTTTCTAGTACTACTAGTTTTTCCTATGACTACTATAAATAAGTCATTCTATAGCAAATTACAAATTTCATGTTACCATAGAATTTTATTTCAAAGCCATTTTTAACCTTAATTCTCTTTTTATAGTTTAATCACAATCACTTTATTTCTAACCCTAAAGTGTTTAAACTAGCTAACCTAACCCTTCTGTCATTAAGTATAATTTTGTCCATAGTTCCCTAACACCTTTTGGATTTAGTGTCATATTTTTGTAAATTTAACCACAATGAAAAATACTAACTAGCCACATATCAGTATTTGAACCAAGGAAATCTAACCAATATAGAAGGCAGAGAAAAAAATGGCAATGGTGAAACATGGAAGATATTCATAACAACAAACCTGTTGCCATGCTTGAATAGCCAAGCCTCTTTTGTCCATTCTCTCGCTGAGCGAATCACGAAGAAGAGGAGGGAAGTACAATAAAGTTTTCTTGGACCATGTATGTTGGCTTGTTGCCATTATTTGTTCTAACATACTTTGTACATAAAGCAAGTGATCAGCATCAGCAATTCCACGTGTTTTGACAATAATCGCAAAAGTGATTATAGTTACACGATTCAGTGTTTCAGTGAATTCACTTGGACCCTACAAAGCAATCACAGAATCTTAATCGACACGTGTTTTGATAATGATGGAAAAAGTGATTATAGTTACACGATTCAATGTTTCAGTGAATTTACTTGGACCGAACTAAACAATCATAAAATCTTAGTTTGACTAAGTTAATAATTCAGTTTAGCTAAGATGAGGTTCTTTAAAATTACCTTTGCTTCTCTTTTCACAGGGAAGAAGTCCCTTTGTGACAAAATTAAGTTCATGCATAAGTTTTCAGCTAATCGAAACACACGGTGGTCTCCACGTTTTGCCTTCAATGTAGACACTATTTTAGTTACATCATACATCAAAGTTTTGCTCTTCCCTTCATACCTAGAAAACAAACAAAAGGCCAAGTCCCAAAATATAAAATTTCCTTGGATGGAAATAAAGAAATGATTACAAACTTCTAGAACTCGTATTCTACGAAAACAAATTTTGGAACTTTCACCATAGATAGCAAGAAATTCCAATTAAAAAGATGTGGCACCACATCCAAAAGCAAGGAAAAAGTAAAATCCTACTGTGCTACAAGCTTTATGCAACCTAGTTGTGTCTTAAAGAGATAACTAGGTCTTAAAGGGATAACTTCAGTGCATAAATTAAGAAGTCTTAAGCCTCTTCAAATTTCAACAAAACAATTTATGTATCACCGATTTTAGTGATTGCATAAATTGAAGAACACCTGTAGAGAGGAAGCAACCGATAGTTCACAATTTCAAGCACCAAAAGAGTTACCCCAGGCTTGCCCAGTAAGGATGGATATCTCTGTGCTAGGTGCTGCAAGGGAAGATTTTAAGGCATGTTTTAGAATCTTCATGAAAGCATATGTTCACCAACAAAGACAACCAAAAACATGTTAGCATAATTATAAGTGTAGTGTACATTTCACCATGGTCAAGTGCAAAGTTAGCAAAACCTGGTTAGACTGCAAAAGGCAAGTTCAAAGAGCAAGTGTTGAATTTAAAACACTCGCCTGGAAGTATACGTAAATTTAAATTATTTCAAAGGCTAATTAACACAAGTGCTCCCAAAGTAATGGTAATTTGTAAAAACATGATTAGCACTTCACTATATATCAACGTGCAACATGTAAAAGAAAGTAACTGGTTTAATAGTCCCATAAAACCCATCATGTAATGTATATGGAGTGGACTATTAGTTTAGTATCTTCCTCTTGTACATCTAAAGAGGCCTATAAATTGTTGTGTACATTGTCCTACACTTACTTCAAGTTTTACCTATTAGCAAGTTAAACATTTAATGTTTTGTTACAGGCATACAATTAATGCCTAAAAATAGGATGCTTCAAGAAACATCTATATAGAAAGTAAAGTGACTTACATTGAAGTGCGAACGAAACAATGAGTGAGGTGCAATTAGCAACAACCGACAATAAGTCTCAACCATTGCAATACTAGGGACAACCTGCACCAAAATTACAATCACATCAACACTTAACATCATATATGCCCATCTTCCCTAGCAATACAAATGCGTCTTCCAAATTAAATTATAGAATGAAAGCATCAAATTGTTCCCCATTTTGCCGTATCAATCATCTTACACAATGAGTCTAATGGGTATAGCCTTGTGCTATTTGGCATTTTTTGTTCAAAAACATTCCACTTTTATCAACAGCTATATATTCACTAGAAGTTATATCTTGTTGTGCGGAACATAATTGAATTTCACGTTTGACAATGAGAAACAAGAAAATCAGGAGTTAGATACAATCAATTGCTTTGCGAAGTCTACGGATGCATATCAACTTTAAAGTGAAAATACTAAGGAAAATGCATTGACTTCATTATATAAATATCAGTAAAGACAATACCTGCCCTGCAAACAAAGAATCTTCCATTTGGAAGACCAATTTCAAACACAAATTCATAGAAAGGCCTGATAATAGTGACATTGGTAGCGGGCTTACTTCCCGCATCACCATTAACCTCTCATTTGACTGAATATTCGTTCCTGGCAATAGTTCAGAAACTCCAGCAGAAGATAACCAATTCATCACTGTTTCACAAGCTGGTTGTGCCATGGTGTACGAAACAACCCAAAACATTCCAACTGATCTATCATCCATACTCATATAATCAATCATACGATCCCCTGAACCAAAATTAAACAATGATAACCATTGCAAGAGGTCAAACCACGTAAAGGATTATGAAGATTGCCCTAGTATGCCTAGTTATAACATTTGAAGGATGAAGTTAGTGTTGGACAATATGCCGACAAAACAACAAAAAGAGTTTATCTGACAATCTATTTTTTGTGCATATAGTAGGAAAATGTCACTAATAAATTATGCTAAATCCAAAATTTTCCTTCTTTGGTTAAACAATACAAGAAGTAGTTTATATTTTATGGTTTTGAACAGTATATTTCATGACATTTTGAGCTTGTATTATTTAAGAAAGCTGCAAGTGAAGATTGAGTAACTAAAATGGTAATCAAGAGCAATAAAGAAAAGAAAGGCCTTTCCTTTTCCTTACTTTCTCTTCGGTGTGTGCCATTATGAAGAATGAAAACAAAAGTTGGATACATACTATAATTTTTTTCGATTCTACTCTCTTTCCTCTCACTCACTAAGATAAGTTTCTATCAATAAATTAATGGTATCTAAACAAAGACTTGAGTAACACTAGGAACAAAATATTTCTACATGAATCATAACTAGGAAAAAAAATTTATAACTCATCTACGAGTTTCTTAAATACAAGGATGTTTTAGAAACAGGATTATTAACTAGGCTATAGGAATCATATCCTCACACAAAACTATAATATTCCTACTCCACAAGGTTTACAAGAAATGAGTAAAAAGAGGAAGTGAAGCCAATTCTGATATCATTATTGAATGAACTGTAGTGTGAGCCCTATTATTCTTGTTGAAAGTGGGAGGCTCTAGACAAGGTTGACAGGAAAGGTAGTTTCCAATATGTTCTTCCTATAACTTAAATAGCATCTACATAGAAAAGATTGTGATTGTCTTCTATAGCTAGTCAACAGCTAGAATAGATCCGCGACACTCAAAAAGAAAAATTATAGAAAAGTTATCTTATCTAGCTTGTGATAGTAGAGTCATGATGCGAACATCTTGTGGAACCTAAGTGCGCAACTAATTATCACCATGCAAACAATTTGAAGTAGAAACATTGGAAAATCAACAAATCTAATAGAACTTCAAGAGCATTTTTCAACTATACTTAATAAAAGAATTTTTATAAATCTTCGCTAAATGTCCAATGGCATTGCAAATAATGTACCTTTGCTTACTTGCCTCCACCACTCATCTATTTGCTTTCCTTTCTGAAGCTGCTCATTATTCAAATATTCTCTTGTTGATGTGTTCAATGACCAAATACGTAAATTTTGACAACTGCTTATGAAATCAAGAAGGATGCTTTGAGGATTGTTAGGATCAGAGCTTCGATCTTCTCTATGGAATGATAAGATCTTTCTTGTAGTCTCTACCTGCAAGTGGATTTTTGATTGACAAGTTTGACAAAGATAAGTTAAAAGAATTAATCAAGTATCAATAAACAACTACTAAAGGGAACTAACTAACTAATAGTTGATGTCCAAGGCAGATGTCAACTAACAACGAGCAAAATGAGAGTGAAGCATAGATTAAAACAAAGAACAAATAACATTGGAAACAAGACCCTAAATGATAAAACTATAGGATGTAACATAATCACAAAATATGATTGACCTTTCTTGAATCTGTATTCAAGGCAGTCATAACAAGCTCAACTCGAATAATTTGTGCAAGTAACCAAGTCACATGATTAGTCCGAAGGACGTGCTGATCACACTCTGTGAGCCGTAAAACTAGCTTGTCCACAAAATCAACAAAATCAATGCACCCACTTTTCATAAGGAAAAAGAATATGTCCGAGAAGACAAGCCACTCTTGCCAACAGTTAACTTCTGCAAACATGAAAGGAAAGTACTTCGTAATGGATCATTTAACTATATAAAGAAAGTTAGATATTTGGTAAGCATCAAGTGTAAACCTACAACGGAGCAAACATAATAAGGGGAATTAAAACACTGCAATTTGATTGTGGAGACCAACAACCATCTCCATTATGTGTAAATATCTTCAAATAGTAAGATTTTTAGGTTAAGAAAAAGCAACATGCAAGAGAATAAGTCTTTTGAATGCAGCAACTTGAACATTTATTAGGGGATAAAATAAAAGGAAATATTTTTAGAAAAATTTGATGCTCTTAAGAGATATAATAAATGTGAGAACAAAATTGAAGAGAACAATAATGCACCTGAATTTGTTAACTTCAAAAGCTCAACTATTCTATCAATAGTTGCCTCACAAATCATACTTGAAGTGAAAACAGCACCGGGAGTAGGCCCATGAGTA
The DNA here is from genome assembly GCA_027568915.1 of Erythroxylum roraimae. Classification (NCBI taxonomy): domain Eukaryota; kingdom Viridiplantae; phylum Streptophyta; class Magnoliopsida; order Malpighiales; family Erythroxylaceae; genus Erythroxylum; species Erythroxylum roraimae. Next base: position 14,069,433 of record JAOSBL010000003.1, on the reverse strand, counting down.
GGATTCCTATAGGAAGGAGCGACAAGGAGCACACGCTTCCACCAATCAGGAGATGGGGTAGACCGAAGAGCATGCCTTATGCAACGTAAAGCTCTTTCCCAGTCCAAACTTCCCCTTTGGATGGAATTTGCAAGATCCTAGCCAAGTAAAAGAAATGCCTTGAACACCACTAGACAATGCATGCATGACATGTCATGTGAAGCATAAAACCTTCTTATTAAATGTAAGAGGCATTATTTACGTAAATAAATAAAAATCCTCAAACAAAGCATGTTCCATGGTGCAAAGCATTGCATGGATTGTCAAGCACAAAGTAGCCTTGTAGGTTTGCTATTTACTCCATCATGTCAAAAACATACATAGGCCAAGTTTCCAATTTTTTTTCCTAATTATCATTTGTCATCAACATTTTTTTCTAAACATAGGCTAGAAATAAGTCAATTTGAAGAAAGGGAAGAAATATCAATGAAGTGCCATGAGAAGGATGTTCATCAAATGATAATACCATCAAGAATCAAATTTGTACATTAGAATGGAGCATCAATTTTCACAAATTCCACAAGGAGTTCTCAGAAAAGTCATCACCTCTCCATGCAACGGTTCACCTAATACACTAGGGTAGGTAATAGGTGAAATGCGAGGGTTTACAACTGCTTCAACTGAAATATTAGGAATTGTTTGTGTCAAAATCCTATGAGTACCAAAAGTGGGGCAATGAAGGTGTTGATCTAACATCAACATATGCATAGCCATCATATCTCGCCTCCTGTGGATCTCCAAAACAAGCATAAACAAAGCTTCATCATCTGGTATGTTCTCTATAAACTGCAGCCCACTACGCAATAACTCATAAAAGGGCACCCGACACTTTTCCTCATTGACTAAAAGCCGAATTACATCCAAGCAACTGTGCAGCCATTCAACTAGAGCCTTGTCAGGTCTCAAGCCTTTCACATTATTGGGTTCATCAACACTATGCTGTCTTTGATCCCAATTAACCAACCAATTCAACATATGGTAGAAAACATCAGCATGTGTCACGGGCTTCAAATTAGATTCAAGGCCAGTCAAAATTATCTTGCAGCATAGCTGCCGTAGACTACTAATGGCACTATCCCTTGCCAATGAATTCGTCCTTGTTGCAGACTGTTGAACATTACCAGAAGTATCAGACAACTTTACAGGGGACATAGATGCAGAAGATGATGGTTCAATTGCTGATTGAGCAGGGGAACCAATACCATGAACTGAAGGCAATGGGGAAGTTGGATTTGAAGTCTGTAAATGGGATGAATTGGGCATCACACTCGATGAAGGAATTTGCGATAGACTGGTGGACGAAACAACAGGCATTGCTTGAGAAGCCTGACCAACAGACATTTCTGCAGAGGATATGGACGCAAGAAGACTTGGTAAGAAAGTATCCCAGTTAATGTATCCTATACCACATAAGCTCCGTAAAGCAAAGAGCAGGAATTCCGCTCGTGGACCATGATTACTACACTGCACCACCAGAGATATGAGCACAGATTCTGTGACAGCACGCACTTGTTCTTGGTCCTGAGTACCAGAGTTCAACGGAAATCAAATTTTAATTCTTTTTGAGCACAAAACAAAATTTTTGAGGGAAAAAACAGCAAGTGGAGCTGGGGGTTTTTTAACAAGGAAACCAACCGGAAACTGGGACTGGAGTTGTTCGAAATCCGAAAGAAATTGGTCATTTCGAGGAGGAAGGTCTGTGTTAGGTGCAAGTACACGCTTTTGTGTCTTGTTGCTGTAGAGAAAATTGAAAATTAGCCCAGCAACAAGGATAAAAGCCCCAAAAAAAAAAGCACGCAAAAACATGAAAACAAACAGACTCTAAGAGAGAGACTAACGGTGGTTCACGAATAGAATCATCCGGTTTCTGGCGGTTGCTTCTCTGCTAGACAAAAAGAGAAAGAAAGTGAATTAACTATCACAAAGCGGACAAAGAGATGCAAAGTGAACTAGTATTAGGAGTAAATTACACCCAAATAGAGGTTAAAGAGATCGATAATGGCGGAACGAGCGGGGTGGTGGAAGTGGTAACCACAAGAAGCAGCAGCGGCCGCTATTGACCTCTGGCTTTGATCCATATTTTTACTACCTTTAAGTTCTTCTAGCCTACTAGTCCTACCATTACACCCGTTCTCTTCTAATCATTTCAGAACGCCAAGGCAGTGGAGGAACGATAGGCTTCGCAACACGAGAAGAATCTAGGTCACTACAGGCTAAATTGCAGAGTTTGGGCTAAAACGCCTATTAGGACCTACACCAGTCGATCCTTTTATTTGGACATAGCTTACTTCGTCAGGTTATGGTTATTTACAACGAGCGCTACAATAAAATTAAAAACTAATAATGAATTATCTTTTAACTATTTTTAAAAAATATATTTTTTTATTAAATTTATATAATATTATGAGACCAAGATCCTTTAATTATCATGAGTAGTAAATGACCACCACTAACATATAACACAAAATTTTCTTTTTAATTTTTTTAGTTTAATCTACGAACTAAATCAATTAGTACAAATTTAATGATGATAAAGATAAAACTTACCTTAAGTAAGGCTGAATAAATATAGAAAAGACTATACTATGATATCCATGTAAAAGTCACAAAATTGTATAAATTCTATATATTTTAATATGTGTGGATGAAAAACATCATCCTTAGGCTTGGCCAAAAAGGTCGAGTCCAACTTTTTAGGGTTAGGTTTGCACTTTTATTTTATTTTTGGATTTCAAGTTCGATTGAAATTTGAATTCTATGGTTCAAGATTGAACTACAAGTTGTTTGTGTGAATAAAAACTCAAAATTACATGACAAGATCAAAGCTTTGATGGATCTTGTTATTTGTGCAAGGGTGAAGGAGAGGCATTCATGTTCATGTTCATTGACAAGATCATCAAAGGATTGAATGTATCTGAGAATGATAGAGCTTTTGGCAATGGAGAGGTATCATTGAGCCGACAAGATCAAGGTTTTAGCAAGTTAGGTCAGATCTAGTTAGGCTAGTTAGCAGTTAGTTAATTCGGGTTTTAAACGGAGTTTAAGTTGCTTATAACTCAATATAAATCAGCCTACGTGGATTGTTGCAACAGAATGACAAAATATGTTTATAAGTAATAACAACTATTTAAATGACTAATAAATGAGAATCAAAATTTCTTTTATATTTCTACCCAAATCCTTGAAGTTCTTTTTTCTACTCAAAACACAACTCTTTGTACTTTGTACTCCTAGCTCCTCTCATTTTCCTATTGTCACTCTCAATTAGCCTCAAGTGTTCCCTTATAAGTGACCACATGATCAAAGCTTTGATGGATCTTGTTATTTGTGCAAGGGTGAAGGAGAGGCATGCATGTTCATGTTCATTGACAAGATCATTGAAGGATTGAATGTATCTCAAGAATGATAGTTGAATTTTTGGCAATGGAGAGGGATCATTGAGTCGACAAGATCAAAGTTTTAGCAAGTTAGGTTAGATCTAGCTAGCCTAGTTAGCAGCTAGTTGATTCGAGTTTTAAATGGAGTTTGAGTCGCCTATAAGTCAATATAGATCAGCCTCACATGGTTTGCTACAACAAAATGACAAAATATGTTTATAAGTAATAACAAATATTTAAATAACTAATAAATGAGAATAAAAATTTCTTTTATATTTCTACTCAAATCCTTATTCTTCTTTTTTCTAATCCTTTTATTTTATGTTCCTTTCGTTTTTTTTTTAATGTTAAAAATTTTCATATCACTTAGGGTTCTCCCCTCTTTGGACTCTCAATGCCTTCTTCACTCTTAAGTAGCTTGTTTGGCTTTTAAATAACTTAGAGATCCTTTTTTTTTTAGATTTTGATGAATAACAATGGTAGACCTAAATGCCAACTTCTTAATCATTAGGTAATTTTAGGCGGGTAGTAAAGGAATTGCATAAATATATACAAGACAATTAGAGTGAACATAGATAATTTTAGGTAGGTAGTAAAAGGAATTGTGCAATTTTAGTTGTGTGACCTCATAGTGACTAAATTAATGACTTACGCATTAAAAATGGTTAAAAACTTAACCTTTTTAGAATTTAGGATGTTTTTTTTTTGAAATTTTAAAAAAATTATATTACTCAAACAACAGGTCTACACTGTACAATCCTAAATTTTGAAATTATTAAGATGTAGCGTTATATAATAGATAACAATAAGAATTAACTTCGACTTTGTAAAAAAAATGTTAAGAGATAATTCGTATCTTTTCTCAAATTTAAGGTTTATTTGATTTTATTGCCTTTTTATGGTTTTTGGTTTCCATTTTCTAAATTTGATTTTTATTTCTTTTTTAAAAATCAAAAAATTATTTGGCTATTAATGTAATTTTAATCAAATTTATTACTAATAATAATTAAATATTAAATAAAATTATAGATAAAATAAAAATTTTAAAATAATTAAATAAATAATTCTATTTTATTTATTAGTAAATACTGTCAAAATTTTTAAGATTTTATTTAACTAAAAACTATATAAGTAAAAATATGTAAAATATTTCAAATTATAAAAATATTTATTTTATGGATATTTTAAATTTAAAATATATTTATTAAATAATTATAAAATTTGAAAACATTTTTATTCATAATATATTTTAATTTTAATTTTTAAATTAATTACAAATTGAAAAATAATATTATACTAACCATAATTCTTATTACTAATTAATTTTAAATAATTAAATGGTATATATTTAGTTAATGGTAAATATGATTATAAAAAAGAAAAAAATTAGTTTTTATGGTTTTTATAACCAAAATTAAAAACAAAAACAAAAACAAAAAGCTTAATCAAACAAGTTACTAAATTTGAAAACTTAGTCATTTTAAGAATAATTTGTATGTGACGTTGTTTGTTAGTAATAATACTAATAAAAGGATAATTGTTACCAGTGTAAATTAAAAAATATAAATCTATTTTTAATTTCTCTACTCTATTTTAGAATGACAAAAAGTATTAGACAGAGAAAAGAAGAAAGATATTATTATTTTTAATTTCTCTACTCTATTTTGGAACGATGAAACGCAAAAAGTATTAGATAGAGAAAAAAAAGAAAGATATTATTGATATAAATTCTTATTTTCCTCTAAGAACCACTCATAGATCTCAAACTAGTTTAGAAAGCATTTCGATTAATATGGATGATGTTTTGCAACCTAAAACTATTTAGGATTGGTAAATAAGCCTGAACTCATCCTAGTTTAATTTAGCCCGAAATGGCCGAAGTTGACTGAATTTTGAATTAAGTTTGGCTTTTTTAAAATTTTTAAGCTTCAAGTCTACCTTAGGCTCGAGCTTTACTGGTTGACTTAACCCAAATCTTGATTTCAATGTACAGACCTGCTTAACCATAATATTCTTCTCCCCTTCTTCTTTCATCTCTTAATTTCAATGTAGCCTGTCTATGATAAAAAATTGAGCTAGCTCCTTCCCTATCTTGAACTATATAATACGATGAGCCTTTTCTACATTATTCACATGTTCATCAACAAACTTTAGCCTTATTCCTCTGCTATCTTTCTTGAAATTTAAAGTTTTAAGTCATTACAGCAACCGATAATTTTATATTATAGCTCCTAATTGCAGATTGATCATATATTTAATTAATACTTAACCAATAAAGGCAACCTATCTAAGTGCTTATAGTTATCAGTACTCCTCCATTTCTCCATCTTCCTTCCTCAAGCTTCAACCTTTGAATTTACTTTATGGTTTTTCTATTTTGTATGAATCTTTTCCTTCTCTTCCAATTCTACATTTTTATTGTTATTGATTCATGGCGATTTGGAGAGACTTGGCAATGTTGTGATTAATAATAAAGAAAGGGGATGGATAGTGGGTTGAGTTGATTTTAGGTTAAGCTTTGGGCGAGCTTCGAGTCCTTTAGATCTTTCAAGCTTTAGATAGGCTTCAGGCAGCTTAAAGCTCGGTTAGGCTCGAGCTCAGACAGTGTAAATTAGGCCTAATTAGGCTTTAAACCAGGCTTAAGCTGCACTTTTAGAAAGTTATGTTGGACATTGTTGCCATGCTGGTTTTGTCATTCATATATTTAAATGCTTTAAATTCATCCTACTTTTACGAAACAATAGATCCTACAATAATGGTAAGTCTAGGATTTAAGGCACCTTCTTATTATGGGATTCATATGCTTTTATTTTGCGATTTGAAAAAGGAATGGTGGTTGATTGTAGATACATATAAATTTAGTTAGCGAACAATATGATTCAATATTATAGCAGATAGGTGAACTGATCAAAGAAAAGAACATTGATTAATTTATTAGTTTATTGCAGTATTGGAATAACTTTTCCTAAGTATGTTGATGCTTCTACTATGGTAAAAAGTGTTAATATATTATTTGGATTATTTTGTGAAATTATCAAGTGCGTTGGATCCAAAATTATTATGCACTTCATTATAGATGATGGAGTTAATTATATATTAATTGAGTACTTATTACAATCGAAATATAAATATTTTTATTGGTTTTATGCACTACTCATTATCTAAATCTCATTTTAAAAGATATTGGTTGTATGAACTATATTTCTAGTCTTACTTTATATGCATCTAAAATCATAATTTTTGTGTATAATCATCTTACATTTTTGTCTTGGTTAAGAAAGCAAGAATATTGAATTGAGACTGTATATCCTACTGTTATTATGTTTGCAACTATATTTATAACTTTGAAAAGTATTTATGATTATAAAGAATCACTTTATCATTTACTGATAAGTAAATACTTTTCAAGTTATCGAAGGGCGGGAAAGGAAAAGAGGTTTATGCGATTATTCTAGATAATAAATTTTGGGATGCTTACTTGATTATTGTGAAGATTGTGGCTCCACTTATAAGGTTGTTAAGGAATGTTGGTTCATACGAGAAGTCATCTTTAGGCTATATATAGAGTTTACAAAACAATTATGAATTTTTTAAAAGGAAGGAGAAATTTTACACACCTTATATAAACATTTTTGATTATTGATAGGTGCTTAAAGTTGAAAGCGTGTTATAACGTTAGTCAAAATAAACTAGACTACTACTATAGCAATGGTGAGTCTAGTTTATTTTAATTAGCGTTATGACGCGCTTTGAATTTTGGCACCGTTGTCGAAGAGTGCGGTGTTTTAGTTTTATTTTGTGATTTTAATTGGTGTTTTGTATATATTTGTTCGTAATTGGTTTCTTTTCAGTTATTTCATGATCCTTTCATTTTTTTGTTTCGTGTTTGTGATAAATATAATAAAATTCATGAATGGAAGTAATTTTTTCTTTAATTCTCACTCTTAATCTTATAACCAAGGTTGGACTGATCAACCTAACTTTGGTTATGGATGTGATAACCATCAAAATTACTTTTATGATAGTTTGCAGGACACACAACAATTCCCGTGTGGACCAGAAGCTTCTTGTCACAACTCAGGTATGCCTCTAGACGACTATATCAAAACTTGTAATGTTGACCATCTTCAATTTCAATAGGTTATGTAGTAGCTTCAAGAGAGTATGCAACAACTTCAACATA
>JAOSBL010000003.1:13933059-13945799 GCA_027568915.1 Erythroxylum roraimae | reverse complement strand
AATGAATGCATGTACTACTTTTTATGCGAAAACTTTCCGTATCTATATACATATATGCTAACGTGATGCATGAGCAAGAAAAAAAATGCATTGTCTACGTTTCTCATTGCTCACAAGTACTGAAACTTCTGATCCCAACCCTTAATATGGGGACGGGATGTTACATAGGTCCTTGAAGATTTACCTCCTGGAAAGACTTGTTATACTTGTGAACAACGAAGTTGAGGGCATTATAATGAGACCTTCGTTCTTGTTGCCAAAATGGTCAATGTTTAAGTTTTTCTCACTGTTGCGATTATTAAAAATTGGGAGCTTTACCAAATGGATGTTCGTAATGCATTTCTTTATGGTGATTTGGAGGAAGAGGTGTATATGACTCCTCACCCTAGTTTCTCTAGTTCTTCTTTTGGGAAAGTCTATCACCTAAGCAAGTCTCTTTATGGTCTCTATCAGGCCTCGCGTAACTGGTTCACTAAACTTGCTTCCTCTCTTAAAACTTTTGGGTTCATTTAATCTTATGCTGATTACTCTTGGTTATCATATACTAAGAATGGTTTAGAATTGTATGTTTTTGTGTATGTTGCCAATTTGATTATTAGTGGTAATAACTCTGAGGCTATAGCTTGTTTCAAAGCTTATTTGAGTTCATGTTTTCACTTGAAAGATTTCGGTACTCTGAAATATTTTCTTAGAATTGAAATCGTCCATGGGACCACTGGTTTATTTTTTTTCCAGCCAAAATATGCGTTGGATATCATCTTCGAGGCCGGTCTCCTAGTTGTAAAACCATGTGATTTTCCCCTTGAGACGAATCATCAAATAGCGATTGCCATTAGACCTGACTTGTTGGTTGGCTCATTTATTTGACAATAACTCGACCTGAGTTTTGTTATGTTGTTCACACTCTTACTTAATCCATGTAGTCTCCAAAAGATGCTCATTGGCAAGCCACTCTCCGTGTTCTCGGCTACTTAAATGGCCATCCTAAATAAGGCCTTCTTCTTCATCGTGACAATGATCTTCATTTTAATGCTTATTATGATTCAGATTGGGCCTCCTATCCTTTGACTCACAAATCTCTTACTAGGTATTTTATTATGTTAGGTGCTTCTCTTGTTTTTTGGAAGATTAAGAAGCAACCTACTGTATCTTGTTATTCAGCTGAAGCATAGTATCACTCCATGGCCACCACTAGCTTGGAGCTCATGTGGCTCAAGTCCCTTCTTAAGTCACTTGGCATTGCCTACTCAAAACCCATGCACTTATTTTATGATAGTAAGGTGGCATTACATATTACTGCAAACCCAGTATTCCATGATCACATGAAACATACTGATGTTGATTGTCATTATATTCACAATCAACTTCAGGCTGGTAACATTGTTACTTTTCATATTCGAACTACTGAGCAACTTGTTGCCATACTTACGAAGGCTCTTGGGAAACAACAAATTTAGTATCTCCTTCGCAAGTTGGGCGTTCGATATTTCATGCTCCAACTTGAGGGGGAGTATTGGGATATTTGGTGTAAATATGGTAGTGTGAATATGTAATATTCTAGAGATAATTTTTGTATACTTATTTACCTCCTATAGTTTAGGCAAGTTGTTAGTCATGTAATTTGTATATAATTCCAATTCCTATTAATGAGAAGATACACATAAATTCTTCCACCATAATTCTTTAAATATAGAAGTTAAATCTTGTGATTATACTTGATATGTAGTGCTACCTAAGTTGGTTTCACAACCTCTTTTTTTGTACGTGTAAATAAAAAATAACTTATAACCTTAAAACTAATATCATTTTTTTTTCTTCTCCTTTGTCCAATATGTCAAGGTATTGTTTCATGTTCTCTCTCTAAGAACTCTCTCTCTCTCTCTCTCTCTACATCTCTCAAAATTGAAGATGATTTTGCCAAGCTTTTCCATGGATTTGAAACAAATCTTGAAGAAGCTCGAGGATCTCGAAAAGAACACTCCCATATGTTGCAAAAACAATTTATTATCCTCTTTTCTTTTATTTTGATATCAATAAGTTTTAGTTCTACAATCAATTTTAGGGGTTTAGAAAGAGAAAATTTTCATACATATTTTTTCTTCTCCTTTATATATCCCTCTTTCTTTCTTTCTTTTTTTTTTTTTGCTGACAATGGTTAAAGATGATTCTCTTAGTCCTTTCCATGGTAACAATTCGTTATCCACTTTTCTTTTATTTTGATATCAATAATAAGTTTTACTATTAAAATAGGTTTTAGATACTTAGAAAGACAAAAACCTCATATATATATATATATATATATATAATCCTTTAAATATCCCTCTTTCTTGTTTCCTTCTTTTTGCTATCGAGGTCAATTTTCCTATTGATATTTTATGAGTTGTATATTTATTTATGTGTATATATGCTTCAATATTATTAAAGTTTTTTCATATTACAAATCTATCACTCACTAAGTAAATAATTATTGGTGAGTAAGGTAATGTTCAAAAACTATAAATAAGCAATATATATTAGAAAGCTTAATTCTTTTAACTTTACTAAGGATAATAAATAAATAGATAGTTTTATGGATTTTTTAAAAATGAAATATAAAGTAAACCTAATCCTAAATAATAATTAAAGAAATAAATAATAAGATAATTAATCCAAAGATAATTCAACGAAATAGCTAAGTTAGATTGGTACTTCCTTTTTTAGAACTTTTGACATCAAGATTCAATTATCCTAGATTGGGTATATTGTCAACACTAGCACGATCTTCTAGGCACTGAAATTGAACTCTCTTGAGTTTCAACGATCTATTTTTAGTTGGTTAACCCATATTTATATCATTACTAACATTCAATACATTAACTTTTGTAACATGCTATAAAAAGTCTCACCTTAACATTCAAAAAATCATGTAAGCTTTTCTCAAACACCCCATTTAACTACCTTTACTTAGCCCACAGTTGACTTATAAGCAAGCTCTTTTGAGTGGTAGAAAGTTTAATTTTTTTCAATTTTAGATGATGACGTGGATAAACCATCATTAAAACTAATCAGAATAGCTCATAAAAGCATATCTCATATCATAAGTTAAAATCAATTCAATTCATAAAAAAATAACCACTATGGTTTTTCCTATATAACATATAACAATGTTTATCCATAAAGCATGTTTAAAATAACAAAATAAAAAAATAAAGAAGCCATAATAGAAATAAATCTAGATGAACTATTAGTTTCACCTATAGTTTGATATGAAGTAATGATGTATAAACCTCAATTCTTTAGAAAAAATAGCTTAAAATAAAAATTTTAGGGCTTGGAGAAATCTTCCAATAGCTAACCCTAGCATTTACAGAGAAAAAGATTTATCTTATGTGCATTTTCTCTAAAACTTGGCTAAAATCCTTTTAAAAAAATTAGGCTTTTACAATTAAATACATTCTGGCCTGCCTAAGACATGGTATAGGTCATGGTCGTGGCCCAAATTATGGCCTCACTATTTTTTCTATGTGATGGATATGACCTTTGACACGTGTCTTTAAATTGTAGATCTTTCTATTTCTTTGAAATTAATACATAACCTTTAGTATAACTGTGTCTCTACACCATGGATCTCTCTATTTTTTTCTCTAACTTGCACACAATCTCCTACAAGACTGTAGATCAAGCCATGCCACTTGGCACACTTGATCTTTTTGGGTAATATGCTGGTAAATGAACGTAAGGCAGTTATGTTCTTTCATAAATTGTGAATTTCTTTATATTTTTACTTAGAATGGTTTTTAATTCTTGAATAATTTCATCTAAGGTTTAAGTAAAAAAGTCAGTTAAGTAAAATACTTAAAAAAATATATGCATTTTTCATACACATCGACTTTCCTTTTAAAGCCAATCTTTCCTATCTATATTGTTATTTTCATACCATTTTAGGCAATAATCTATGGTTGAATTTAGGCCGTTAACTGCACCTTAAGAAGCCATGATTGTTATAGTAACTGGTCAGGAGATTCAAGGCAATCCTCTTCCTTCTTTTGGAGTCAATTTGATGTATCCCTTTGGTGTCTCTTGCTTTCCATCTTCTTCTTCTAGTTTAAAAGTTCTGGTTTCTTTTGTTGAAAACGTTTAATTTCATTATTATCCTCTTTCTTTCCCTTCTACCTCTACTTTTTTTAATATCTTGCCCTTTCCTAAAGCTTCTATGGATGGCTCCTGTAGCTATTCACCTATTATTGCTCAAATGAAATAATAGCGTCTTGTCATTATTTATGAGATCTTAGCTCAAGGTGTTAAAATATCTTCCTTAATGCTTAATAAACTATTATAGATTAAGGTGGTGGATGGCAAATAAACATTTAGAAAAATTACAAATTAGAAAGATTGAAGCTATTGAATGTTGCTATAACTTAACAACAAAAAAGCTCTCAGTTGAATTTAAACCTTTTTGATATATATTCCTTTATATTAAGACAATTTTAAACCATAACAACTCCTCCAATTTAGGTCCTTTCATTTAGAGCTAAAAAATGGAATGCCTCCTTGATGGATTTCTTTGTAAAGAAAGGATCTTCTTTACCAGAAGTTCAATAGTAGGAAATAGCTATATGATAAAAGATAAGGATTGATACTACTTTTATAAATGCAGAAGTTATGTTCATATTTTAGATTGTATAGCAAAGCAATTATAGAAAAATTATAAAAGTATTGCCATGAAATGTTAATGGCAAGTCTTTAATGTTTTTAAAATAGAGGCCAAATATGGAGATGGATAGGAAAAAGTGAGAAAATTTTCAATACGAATCAACTTTCATAATTTGCTAATTGAATATTGATCAACAGAGGATACAAGTTACTTAGCAAGTTCTCTTAGTATACCAATTTGTTTAGATGAATAAATAACTACTCTAAAGATAATTAGTTATACTAGAATATATGTTGAGATTGGTGTAGATAAAGAGATCCTAGATAATGTAAGAATTAGTTATACTATAATATATGTTGGAAGTGGGTCATATTGAGACCTATTATCGTTTTTGATATTTCAAGTCCCAAAATCACCCCTCTAAGCCCCCTCTTGACTTTACTCCCACTACAGTTTCGGTTATAGAAATTAATGATCCTAACGATACACATCCTTTTCACTCCCATAATACTGTTGAATGGTTACTTGACACTAGTTTTGCTACTCACACGGCACTCGACATCATCTTGTGGACTCTATAACTTCATATGATGGCTCTAACTAAGTAGTTGTTGGTAATGGTAACACTCTTCCTATTTCCTCTATCGATTTTATTACATTCCCCACATAAATTTGCCACATTGTCTTTGTAATGTTTTAGTAATTCCACATCTCACTACAAATCTGTTATCTACTGCTAAATTTTTTTACTAATAATTGATGTCTCATTGAATTGAATCTCTATGGTTAAGATGTAAAGGATCTCCAAAAAAGATACTGCTCCTCACAAGTTCCATCCACAATAATCTCTATCCAATGAAGATTCTACTGCACCATCAAAATCCTATTACTTACACAATCACTCCAGCTTCCCACAATCTTTGGCATTAACATCTTGGTCATCCATGTCATTCAACACTTTTTAAGTTATCTAAGTCCTTAAGTATTAGTTCAAATGTCATAAATCCTTGTACTTCTTGTTTTCAAGGAAAAAGTATTTGTCTTCTCTTTTCACATTCTTCTCATGTTTCTACCATCCCTTTACAACTTATTCACTATGATATTTGGGTACCTTCCCCATCTTATTCATTTTTTGGTTATCGTTACTTTATTCTTTTCATCGATGAATTTAGTAGATATACTTGGATTTTTATCCTTGTTCATAAATCTCATACTATGCATATTTTTCAAACTTTCAAAATCGTAACTGAAAAATTATTCTTCATCTATATAAAGCAATTTTAATTCGATAGAGCCCCTAAACTCATCAAAGGCACCTTTGCCCAATATCTTACCATCAATGGCATCACTTACTGCATTTGTTGTCCCTACACCCCTCAACAAAATGGTCTTGTTGAACACAAAATTAGTCATATCACTGAAGCAGTTCTAACCCTTCTTCTTCATGCCTCTCTTCCTAAAGGCTTATGGTTTGAAGCTTTCTTCATTAGTTTCTACCTTATCAACCTCTTACCCACTCCTATCCTCAATAAAAACTCCCCTTATGAATTACTATTCACTGTCCCACCAAATCTCTCTAATTTACGAGTTTTTAGGTATACCTGCTTTCCTTTTCTTGGTTTCACTTGCCTTGATAAACTCACACCTAAATCCACTCCATGTGTCTTCCTTGACTACTGTTCTTAGTATAAAGGCTATCACTTCTTTGATCCTCAAACATTTAAATTTTATATTTCTCGCCATGTTTGTTTCCTTAAAAATGATTTTCTTTATGCTCACTCTCCACCCACACCATCTACATCCTCACCCACCACACTCCACTCACTTCCCTTACCTTTCACTCCACCCCTTCCATCTCCTTTACCACTAACTTCTGCAACCCCTCCACCACCTTATCAAACACATTCTTCCCATCTAATGGTCACACAGACTTATGATCAAACCTATACTCCTCGATCATTTTCTAACTACATCACCTAATTCTTGCTTACCAAATCTTTTTTTAACTGAACGTGTTTTGCCCTGGCAAATAAATTTCCTTACTGACATCAGGCTATGCTTGATGAGTTCACTACTCTCTATCACAGTGATACTTGGACTCTTGTTCCTTCTCTACCAAATGCTAACATTTGTTAATAGGTGCTTCATACCAAACGTAATCTTGATGGCACTATTCAATGCTATAAAGCTCGTCTGGTTGCCAAAGGTTTTCACCAAGCTTCTGGTATTGACTACACTGACACCTTCAGCCTTATTGTTAAACTCACTACCATTCGTCTCATCCTTACCATTGCTCTTTCTAAAAATTGGTTAGTCTGCCAACTTTATGTTAATAATGCCTTCCTTCATAGTCATCTTTATGAACAAGTCTTCATGTCTTAACCTCTTGGTTTTCAAGATCCTCACTATCCTCATCATATCTGTCATTTTTACAAAGCCCTGTGTAGTCTCAAACAAGCTTTTGGTGCTTGGTTTCATCGTCTGAGTCAGAAACTTCTTGACTTACACTTTACTTCCTCCAAATCTGATCTTTCTCATCTCATTAATACCACTTCATCTCAAATCACATTTTTCTTAGTTTATGTGGATGATATTTTGGTTACCAGTTTGTCTCCATCCTTCATTTCTACCCTTATCAAAAACCTTCATACTACTTTCTCCATTAAAGACTTAGGCCTGCTGCATCATTTTCTTGGTCTTGAAGCCACTTCCACATCCACCAATATTCTTCTTACCCAAACCAAATACACTAATGATCTTCTTCTTTGAACATGTCTTGATCATTCCAAACCTGTCCACACTCCGATCACTTTGTCTCTCCCTCTATCCTAAAATCATGGCACACCACTTTCTAATCCCTTTGAGTATCGAAGCACTATTGGTGCTCTTGAATATATCTGTCATACTCGCCTTAGCATTCAATTTGCTATGAATAAGGTTTCCAGTTTATACATTGCCCCACTGATGTGCATTAGACTGTAGTTAAATGGATTCTCCATTATCTTCGTTCCACATCATCTCACGACATTTACTTTCTCAGATCCTCCTCACTTTCAATTACATACTGACTGTGATGCTGACTGGGCTGGTTGCATTGACGATCATCACTCTACTTCTGGATATTGCATCTGTCTTGAGCCCAATGTAATCTCTTGGAGTGCTAAGAAATAACCTACTGTTACCAGATCTAGTATTAAAGTTGAATACCAAAGCATTGCTCTAACCACAACGGAACTCTGTTGGATCATTTCTCTTCTGGGGGAAATTGGATTCTCTAATGTTACACCCACTCCCTGTTGTGATAATCTTGGTGCTACACTCCTTGCTCTGATTCGATCACTCATGCTCGTACCAGGAATATTAAAATTGATATATATTTTGTTCATAACTTGGTGGCTAACAAAGCACTTTCCATCAGACACATCGCATTTGCTATTAAAATTGCTAATGTTATGACCAAGTCTTTATCCTCTTCAACATTCCAACGTCTTACGTTACAAGCTCATGATTGCTACCCATCATGGACATGAGAGGGGCTCAAAACATTTGATTTACATATATCCTAGCAATTCAATCTTTGTAGATAAGATCACTATTCAATCTTTGTAGATAAGCTTCAATCAAACTAGATCAAAATATTAGCTGTAGTATTATACTCTATAAATCTCTTTCTAATTCTGTTTTTACTTGTATATAAAGGCTAGCATGCCTTTCACAAAATGCAACAAAAGCAATACATATCTTCATACAATTCTCTTCATGTATGTTGTTGTAAATTTCGAATAGGAAGAGTGTTCCTATTACTTCTATTTCTTCCATTGGATATAGATAAATAAATTTATTAGTGTCCCTCAACAACACATGTAATAGTAAGAGGAAAAAGGAAAAAGGAAAAAAGAAAAAAAAAGGAATAGACAAGGAACAATAGAATTGTATTTAAGTGAACAAAGAAGTTTGAAGGCATGATTATATAACCAAAACAAAAAATGACCCGAAATAGAAAAATGAAAGGTAAAATCTCGTAATTATGGATTGGCCTCTTGGCTCTTGTCGCTTCGCTCTTAGCTCTTAACAAATAGTGTTCTTGTTAGATTTCTTGGTCAGTACAAAATTTTTCCAGTAGGTGGTAATTTCCCTCTGAGTCTCGAGAGCTGTTTTCTTGACAACATTCTTTCCATTCTTTTGAGTGACAGACATTTTGGCACTGATTCTAGAAGGAAGAGTATCAAGCTCATGAAGGACCTTGGTGATGTCAAGCACAAGTCGCTCAGCAAGAGTGCGAGAGAAATCTTCTCTAATTACCACCCGAAGTACGGTTACATGTTGAGCATCTGCTGGCATTGTGTAGGCTGGCACAATCCATCCAAAACGACGCAGCATTTCTGCTATCTCAAACTCATCATGCCTGCTATTGTCCTTGAGTGAAAATGCCACCAGAGGAACACCAATTTTCTTAGAGACTATCTCAAATCTTCCAGTTTTTTCCAGCCCTTCTTTGAGCACTATTGCATTTTGGTGGCAATTCTCCATGACGTTTTTGTATCCCTGTAATGCGAGTAACATAACAGTCTTTAGGGATCACGTAAATAGCTTGATATTATTTCAGTGAAATGTAATAAATAATCAATGACCAAGTCACCTCATAGCCTAAGCGGATAAGTTGATAATACTGGGCAATGATCTGGCTTGAACCTGGAAATATGAAAAGTGAAGTTTCAGCCCCCGTTACTATGATTTCTGTGAAACACAGCAGAGGAATCGCGTACCTTTAGAGAAGTTAAGAGTGAATGTGGGTTGATCAGCTCCAAGGTAGTTAATGTGGAAGATGAGTTCTTCAGGCAAGTCCTCCTTGTTCCTCCATATGACCCACCCAACTCCGGCGTAAACAAGGCCGTACTTGTGACCACTGACATTTATGCTCTTCACTAATGGAAGTCTAAAATCCCATTCAAGCTCTGGCCATAAAAATGGTGCAATAAACCCACCACTTGCTGCATCAACATGAATTGGGGTATCCCACCTGCGAAATTTTGATTTAAAAAATGGAATAATTCGAATCCAGCTCTTGAAGATGATAAAATCATTAAAAATGTTGGATATATATTCTATTATTTACCCGGTGATCTTATTCTTTTCCATCAACAGATCATTCAGAAGCTTTACATCTTCAAATTCTCCATTCAACGTAGAACCCAAGATGGCAGCAACACAGATAGTGTTTTCGTCCACCATTTCCACAGCTTTCTCAGGGTCCATCACATAGTAACCTTCACTAAGTTTCACTTCTTTTAGTTCCACTTCAAAATACCTTGCAAATTTTTCCCAGCAAACCTGTGCACAAAAGAAAATTGAAGTTAAAACGACTAAGCCTTCCCCATAAATGATACAATGCACTTATTATGCATAATTATATTTATACCTGAACATTGGCACCAGTGACAATGTTGGGCTTGTCAAATGGTTTTCCTTCTGCCCTGCGCTTGTTCTGCCACTTTCTCTTGAAAGCAAGGCCTGCAAGCATAATAGCCTCTGAAGATCCAACAGTTCCAACACCTACTGCTGCCTCTGACTCACCTAGAGGAGCATTGAACAGCCGAGCAATCATGTTCACACAACGATTCTGCACATTCGTAATTCAAAACATCGGATGTAATTAGCCAACTTAATTAACAACATCTATTCGCTTGAGAGACATAGACATAGAAAGAGACATGCCTGGAGCTCTGTAGTAACAGGGTACTCATCCATGTCAACATAGTTTTTGTTCATGGCGTCCATTATAAGCTTGTCACATTCCGGCTCCATCCAAGTTGTCACAAAGGAAGCCAAATTCAGCCTTGGCTTGCCATCAAGCATCAACTCATCGTTTATGATCTGAAAAGCTGCCTCCTTTGGAGTTGAGTTCTCTGGCATCTTGTACCTGATCGTTTAAACATCCCCAAAAGAACAGTCCGCTAACATTTTAGCTAAATTGTACCAAGAGATTACAAAAATACAAAACCTGCTTACAGTATGTAGAAGATGGATTCTTACCTGGGAAGCGACTCCCGCACATATCGAGAGGCAAAGGTGGAGTGAACAGAGATATCAGATTCTGATGCAATTTTAGAGAGAACCATGGTTCCTGATGACAATGGGTCGAAGAAGATGAAGGAAATGAAATGTATTTCTGTGATCTTGCTTGGAGGAGAGTTGAGAAGGTGTTTGCAGGTACTTATAGGAGGGTGGGGTTGGAGAA
The DNA here is from genome assembly GCA_027568915.1 of Erythroxylum roraimae. Taxonomy (NCBI): domain Eukaryota; kingdom Viridiplantae; phylum Streptophyta; class Magnoliopsida; order Malpighiales; family Erythroxylaceae; genus Erythroxylum; species Erythroxylum roraimae. The sequence goes on along the minus strand of JAOSBL010000003.1, from coordinate 13,934,928 downwards.
GTCTTCGTCAAAGATGAACGTCGGTCTTACGCGCTTAGTTAGACATTTATGTTATGAACACAATGAGAATATTAAACGTTAGTTATGGTTTATGTTTTATTTTTCTAATATGTAGAAAGAATATATAAAAGTGACATGAACGTCGAAAATGGTCAAACATATTTAGTAGTTGTTGGAGAGAAAAGTTCTTCGTTCTGGGTGTTCAGCAAATCAATGTGACCTTCAATATGCTTATAAGATTCAAGCATTGTGTCGCAAATAACTATGGTCTAAGTCAAGTATGGGTCCTACGGAGAAAACTTCTTCGTTCTGGGTGTTCGGCAAATGTGATTTTCAATATGCTTATAAGATTCAAGCATTGTGTCGCAAGTAACTATGGTCTAAGTCAAGTATGGGTCCTACGCGCCTTTCGGTCAGGAAATTAACCATGTTCTTTGGGAGGATTCTTTATCCAGAAGATCTGGTTTCTCACCCACCGAAATGCCTTCCCCCTTTTTCACATATGAGAGTAGTTATCTGGTGCATTCATCTCATTTCATTTTAATAGTAACATGATATTTAAGTCGGTTCACATTTCTCAAGTCCAGGTTGGTATTTAAGAAACTTTAATTTATTTTCTTACGAGAGTATATAAAGGTATACAAGAGAATATGTTCAAGGAGCAAAAGATTCAAATTTCGTACCAACCTGTATAGGCTGTTCTTGAAATAGTTGCTTCAAAAATTCGTTGGAATCTTTCTATCTAAAAGAAGCGGGGTTCTAGTCATTTATTTGATGTCCATCATAGATCAAGGATAAAAACCTTTATTTCATGAAATCAAAGAGACTATTTTCCATTCAATAATGGTGCATTATGCTGCCAATTACCACCCTTTTCTTAAGAAATACCGTGTTCTCGGGAGAAGGAAGTGTCTCAGCCTTAGAACACATGGCTCGATTTACTTATTTCTTATCAATTTTTTACTGCACATTTCAAATTAGAGTTAGATCAAGCCTTTATAAAGTGTAGGATTACTTGTTTATGCCCTCGATCTATGTATGTTATTATTGGAAGAGTTTGATAGGTCAATCACATCAATTTTATTAAAATTAAAAATATAAAATAATATCTTTTAATTAAATTTAAGAATTTACTTAAAACTTAACTTTTTTAAATAAAAAATTATTTTACTTAGTAATTAAATCTTGAATTAACCGATCCATAAAAAATATCTAATCATAAAACAGGACTTTAAAGCAGTTGAATTGTTAAGACCTTCAAATATAAATATACAATTCGTTCCATTGACCAATTAAAACTTAAAAGCTCGTAAAGTCTACCGACAAGATATACCAGTTACTGAATAATTAGTGGTTTGGAATAATAACGTTTTCGATTCTTTCTCATTTCTCTAGGCAGACCATACCTTACTATATATATATATATATATATGACACACTTGGAGGTCGCAAAACGTCGGCGTCAATCTGTAAGTCAAAATATTCGTTGGTTGGATCTTAGATGCCTAAGCATTCTTTATTGTTTATTTGAATTATAAAACAAAAACCAATTCAAACAGAAAACGGAAAACCAGAATTATTATGACCTTTCTCGATCATTTCAGGATTTTCGATCCAAAACTGACCTAGAGTTAATAGAAGTTTATGGTTTAATAGAAACTAGAATCCAACTTTTGTTTTGACGTTTGCGAATCACATCAGCAAATACAAAGGTTATAGGGTAATATTAAATTTTTCATCCTAAAACTGGAATCCATCTTGATATACAAAAAATTTAGTTTGTTATGAGTATTGGTCGGGTCGGCCCTGTCTGGCCTTGGGCCAATCGGTCCATTAACTAAAGATATCCAGCCCAAGCCCGCACCCATG
>JAOSBL010000003.1:13898532-13909413 GCA_027568915.1 Erythroxylum roraimae | reverse complement strand
TGGTTTGTTTTTCATACTAGCACATGGATCTTGGCTTCAGGGAAAGTCCTGGGAACAGAATTAATTTGTTCTTCCGCTCGGTAGGTATGAGATACTTACACCGGGATTCCCCAACACTAACAAGATAAGATGGGCAGTTCCTCTTCCAATGTTAGTTGACTCCGCAATGAAAACATGTGCCCTTGTCATTACTCTTCTTCTTCACAACTCCTTTGGCTTTTACTACATTAGTAGAAGCCTTCTATTTCATTTTATTATTCTTCTTAAAGCCCTTTTTCTTGCTTTTAGAAGAACTGACAGCAAGTATAGCACTTGGTTCCTTTTTAAGGCACCCTTCTGTAGTCTTAAGCATGTTTAACAATTCAGGCAATGTCATGTCCTTCTAATTCATGTTGAAGTTCATGACGAACTGTGAAAAGCTCGAACTCAGAGACTACAGCACTAGATTAATGCTTAACTCATGGTCCATAACAAATCCTAATTGGGCCAATTTTTCAATATACCCAATCATCTTCAGTACATGAAGGTTGATTAAAGATCCTTCTATCATTTTGCATTGAAACAGTGCCTTGGAGATTTGATATCTCTCCACCCTACTTTGTGCACCAAATAACTCCTTAAGATGCAGTATCATAGTAGGAGCATCCATGTTCTCATACTGCCTTTGAAGTTCAAGAGACATGCAAGCTAACATCACACATGTAGCTTGTTCAACGTCATCAATATAATGCTGATATTTCTCCCAATCTTCATCAGTTGCATCTGAACAAGGTTCTGATGGAGCAGGAGTATCAAGAACGTATAACTTCTTCTCTTGCCTAAGAACTATTCTTAAGTTTCGTAGCCAGCCTGAAAAGTTGGGTCCAATCAACTTGTCAGCATCCATGATGCTCCTCAATGTTAGGTTGATACTCATCTTCAAATTCAATAACCGAAAAACATAAAAGGAGCATATATTAGTTTATATCCAAAAATTAAATAAAAATAAGGACTTTAAAATATTTGATTACTCCAACTATTTTCTACAAAATAATAGCCCTCACTATTATATCGAAAAATTTTCAAATAATTTCTTAGTAGGCTAGGATCCTATTTAAAATTAATTGATCTTGAGTTTGCTCAATAAACTAACTAAAAAAACTAAGTAGAAAACAACTTTTCAATCACATCTCATGTGATTCCTAGAACCGTTAGGTGATAATTTTGCCAAAAATATATCACATATATTATTCCTAGCCTTGCCTCTAAATTTATATGATCATGAGTTTACTCATCCAAATCATACAATTTTAGTTAAGTAGAACCCATTAATTTAAGATAAAACATATCCGGATTAAAGTGATTTTGAGTTTACTCAATAAGCCAAACAATGAACATAATTATGGTTTTTATTCTGAAATAACAGAAGATAACCATCACGCTTATAACGTGTACTTAATATTTTATTGAGAGATTTAAAATTTCAAAAATTTCCAATCTTATCAAAATAATATAATCTCATTATATTTTTTCAAACATAATCCAATTATGAAAGAAATTATATAAAACTTTTGCTTGATTATAATTATTGATTTGAAAATAAATTTAATTTAATAATTCAACTCTGCATCATCTATGTGAAATTTTGGAACAAAGAAATATGACAACTCCATTTTTTGATGGGTTTCTTATTGTTAATTACACATCATTATATATATAGATTGATTATTACTTTTTTAATATTCCTAAACAAATAACATAGATACATGAGATGTGTGTAAAATTAATTTATATCACAACCTAAATTCTAATGCCATCCCCTGGAGTTTACATTCCAAATAATATCAAATCTCTTGGCACGTGAATGGATAAAGTGAATGTTGAATTCACCACTTATACCAAGACAAATTTGGTGTTCTCTTCATGGTCAACAAACTTGTTCTTAAGGTAGGTGTGCTTCATCCTTGTTACTCTTTCTGGTTCCCCATCTTCAAATTTTATGTGATAGTAGTCTATCACTTGCTCAGGTGGGGTCGCTGGAGGGCCACAAATCACATTTTCATTTTTAAACCCTATGTCTTTTAAGTTAAAAATACCATGAATCTTGGTGTAAAAAAAAGAATTAGTTAAAGATATAACTTCTTGAAACTTATAAAGCTCAACCACAAATCTTGATCTAAAGAAGAAAATTAGTTAAGGAAAACAATACTTATTTAAATAAAAGATTTACCAAAACAGTAAAACAAAGTTTAGAGATTGATTAAAAATCATAAAATTAATAACACTCCTTAAGTTGAAAATTTTCCTAAATTAAGGTAAACTAATTTAGTAAGATGTTTTCTTCTATTGGCAACCACAATACTGAATTAAGGGATCAATTGTTGCATGATCACTTGCACTTAAGGGATACTGCATATACTTTTGCATATTCGAGAGCAATTTTTTTTAATCTTTAAAAAAAACTTCTTGATCGTTACACAAAGTTTTGGTAACTTATGCAATGGTTTTTAATTTGTTAAAGAATGTGTTTTGATCTTTAAAAAAACTTATCTTAAATAGTTTGGTCGACCAATATAGTATTAGGGTGACTCATGCTAAGGTTTTTGATAGACTAGTAGACTAGTGTGGTAATATGGTCAGTTAATATCTTTTGATTAATGTATTGTGAGGTTATGACTACGTAAGTCAATCAATATGCTATAACAGTCAACCAATGATACCATTACTAATTGTTATAATGGCTAATTTTTATTTTTAATGACTTTTTTAGGTTGATTTAAGTATAAATAGACCATACATGGGTTATGTGTAGGTTAAGAATACTAAAGAGTTGATAAGAGTCCTGGGCCAACTTTAGAGTACATGTATCCGTTGTATAACATATATTGAGCCTTTATTAGTTAGTGCGAGCAAGAAAAGGAAGTTTTGAGTTTCATGTTTATGTAATTATTGAAATAACAAAAAAATATTTGTGATAAAAATTGTTTAGGTTCAACTTGACTTTGACATATGCTTGAAAAAGTTTAAAAATTAAGGAATACAAAGACGATTGTGCCCAAAATTTATTACAAATTACTTAAGCTGCCATTTTTTTTGAAAAATTAAAGTTAATTATATTAAAGAAAGTGAAGGAAAATAAGTTTCTTGGAGAGCAACATACTCTCCTATTACAATTTGAGTAAACAATACACTATAATAAGGAGACAACCATCGGCACATTAGGCTCCTAAAAGAGACCGAACGATAGTGCATTTCCCACTGAAGAAGTTGGATGATGCCGTAGGAGTACTGATCAAGTAAAACGACATCAGACCAAGGTGTAGTGCAAAAGGAGTTAAGGCTCCTCATCCTTACTTCAGATCGTTTCAAGAACATTCCAAATTAGGGTTGGGATCTTCCTTCGGCGATCATCATCGCCATTCATAGGTAAGAGCCAAACTCCATGTTTCTAGAAGTCTCATTTTACTGAAGCTACTTTTAATTAGTAGTTCCATGTTTCTGTAAAGAGCTTGAGAGTGCTTGATGATCTCGCAGGGCAACATGCACTATCAACCTTTCCTAGGTAAGCGCAAAACACCTGTTCCTTTATCTCGATTAAGTTTGTTCCATTTCCCAACATAAATATTTATCTCGATCCTTCTAAATAATTGATTGTAGTACTAAATCTGCATAACGTTCCTTATTTTGGAACTTTCACTTATTTCTTTCTTTCCGTTTCTTTTGAATAGATATGGCTAGAAATAACACCTTCCTTTTTCATAGTGGAGTAGAAGCTTGTGCTTCAGCTAAGAACTTAACTATCTCAATGAGTGAATTAGAGGACCCATGCCATAAGAGAAAAGCTCTAATCCTGCTCCAAATAGTAGTGGAAAAAGGGCAGAGAAAGAACAAATGATCCCTTGTTTTTATTCCTTCTTTACATAGACAGTATATTTGATCCAAATTCTAGATAAATTGAAGTTTGTCCATCATTGCTACTCTGTTCCTAACTACTAGCCATAGAAGGAAAGTTGTACTTGGTCTAAGTATATTATTCAAGATAACCTTATCCTAGGGATCATCTTGATATGAATGGTAAACCCAATTCTTATAGGTTTTGCTGAAAAAGCTCTCAATAGGAGTTCCATGTTATAGACAACAATATTGAGAGCTAGAATTAGGAGAATAAGGTGGTTTAAGGTGTTGGATTGCATCAGGAAATTGTAGCTAGTCAATTTTTTTTATAAGAACAACCACCTTAGTTTTGTGATCAAGCCCTGGAAAAGTAGATACCGCATTAGGGTTTAGGAAAAGGCGACCAAATCCAGTCCAATTGTCATGCCATAAGAAAGCAATCTTTTCGTTCCCAATTTTGCAACCAACATCATTAGCTACTTCATCTTTTTTTTAAAAAAATCTGATTAAGAAACCAAGAATAGGATGATCTAATTGAGAGGGACTATATGTTGTCCCTTTTCAAAAAGTAACTATAAAGCCACGTCATGCATAATGAATGCTTTTCTTGAATCATTCTCCAAAGTCTCTTTATCAAAAAGACATTATTAGCATCTCTTACAAAAATGATTCCTATTCCCCCCTTCTCCTTTGGTTTACATAATTATGCTCGTTTGACTTTAGGAAAGCCTAAACTTCCATTTGCTTTACGCCATAAGAAATCTCTCATCATCTTTTCTAGGACTTTGACCAATTTCTATGACAAGGGGAAACAAGTACTCCAATATAAATGGAGGGAACATAAGACATAATTAATTGAACTCTTCCACCAAAGGAAAGAAATCTATTAGTCTATTTACAAAGTCTCCTTTGGATTTTTTTAGTAAGGGGTAGGCAATCATTGAAGGATAGCCTTTTGGTGGAAATAGGTAGACCCAAATAATGCAGAGGATGGAATTTCCTATTCATACCAATTATGGAGGAAATAGTGTCTTGGAGTGGTTATGCCATAGATAAAGAGAACAAAATGACTTTTGTTAAGATTCACCTTAAGACCTGACATCTTTGAGAACACAATGAGAGTGTCCATCAATAACTTAATAGAATCAAGTTGTCATGTTTTATTATTGCATTGCCTTCACCAAACGCCGGTATCCTAGAAATATGAACTTCAACTTGATTAACTTGGAGAAACAAACTACTAGTAGTAGTTGTTGTAGTAGTAGTAGTAGTAGTAGTAGTAGTAGTAGTAGTAGTAGTAGTAATAATAATAATTTTATGAAATTAAATATAAAAAATCTAAATTCTTATAAGAATATTCAAAGAAATGTTAAGATATAATACTTATGTCTAAAGTGATGTCTTCATAAGTCATTTTATACATAAATATCTAATATTAAAAAACTAATTTTATCAAATATCATTAAATAAGCAGCTAATGTTATTCCTTGGTCAAATCAGCTGATATAATTCAATATCAACTAATCACTTATAGAACTAGCTAACAGCTAATGCAATCCATTGATTGCCAAAAAGACTTATTTCTCTATTTTCTAACAATATTTAACATTATATTTGCAAATTATTGATATATAAAATTGAATTATTTTTTCATGATATATTTGCAAATCTCTAAAATTTGATAACTTATGCATACAATTAAAGTAGCTCATGAGCTTTGACGGAGATGGAACGAAAATGGCCAAAATTTGAGATATCAACGTTACCTCTAATGAATAAATTGTATCATTGTTGCCTATGTAAACGTATGATCAAAAAAAAATTGTATCATAAAATAATCGTTGAAATTGACAATTCAATTCCATTTAGACTAAGTTTGAACTCTAATCAACTTCAACTGGGAACGAAGGAAAAAAGAGAACAAAATCGATTTACTCTTTATAAAGACATCCAACCCGTAAGAGGAATGATCGAAAACGAGGATAATCGGTGTGGATTGTGGAAGGGAGTCAAAAGGGTCAGCTAAGCTATGTGGCAATTGGCGCTTGACCATTCAAAGTGCGTACGTGGCTCAAGAAAAGTTAAATTACTTTGCACAAAGTACGCAAAAGCCACTTTAAGATAAGCATTGGACCTGGAAGTCAAAAGTCATTAACGAAAAAGGATGAGACATTGGGTGCTGACACGAACACAGAAACACCCACGTCTGGGAGAACTCTGGGGTAGAAAGAAAACCAAATCAAATTGATGTGAAACGAAGACCTTAACTTTTGATGAATACAATAAAAAAATTAATTTGATTTAACTCGTACCAAACCAAACCTGTCTCGCAAATGAGATATTTCCAAATGGTTTTTACTTTTATCCAAAACCGGATAAAATTGTCTGCAAAAGACCCCCCCTGCCCCATGTCAGAGGTGCATGCGAAGAAAAGGAGGTGGTCTGCACCATGGCCGGTGCTATGGATGTAGCATGGGCACAATCTTATCAGTCCATGACCAATCACATAGTTCTTCGGTTTTCGGAGATTTTGGGTCCACAAACTACAAAACCACAGTTGGCTTCTTACACAATCACAATAATACTAGTCAATACCATATTCGTCTTTCTGCTTTTAGGCCTCCAAGGCCTAGCTACTGTACTAATATCATCATTCCACGTTTGCTGGAAATGGAATTCAAAGTCAATTGCTTTTTCCGTGAGACGGATCCAGTTACACGGTTTGGTCGGAATAAGGACAAGCTAACTTTTCTGTTGCTGCTGGTACCGAGGAAAGTAATACTTATTACTTTTCACTCTTTCTTCGTTTTTCTTTAAAAAATTCATTGCTACAGACTTAAACCTACTACTACTACATAACGACAATCGGATTGGGTCTACATTTAGGATGCAACTCAATGGTTCCTTGTCACTCTTTGAACTCATAACTTCCGGTTAAGGTGGGTAATGATATTTTCCACTTTGGTTGGTGCATTATGCAACCAGATAATTTTTGACTCAGACCACTATCTAAAATCTTGATTGCCGACCATGGTTTCGACCTTTGGCAAATAATGAGGTTAGGCATTATCATGCCTGTTAGACTAAAAAGTTCAACATTAAAAATAATCCATTTAGTTTTCTATTCCTGAGCCGAACAACTTTTTTATAAAAAAGACGAAATACCAAGTTAATGTCCTTGGTTCACATTGCCTGCCACCTTAAATCTCATATTTTATATAATATACCTCTTCAATTACATCCAGTCCATATATTTAAGGTTATCTGCAATTGTTTAAATCACTGAGTTAATTTTGATAGATATAAGACATGACAATGGCGTCTTTGATGATATGAGTTTTATGAAATAGTAGTTGATTATCAAAGTTTGAAAAAAAGTACACTTGTTGGACAATTGCTTGGAGACATGAATGTTAAGAAAATTTGAAGCATGAGGTATTTATTATATAATGAGGACAATCATATAGGAGAAGTATATGTCGCTTTAGCTTGCTGATAAACTTATAATATATCAAAAATCACTACTCAAAGAATTTTAAGTGTGTATAATTATGATTGTGAGAAATTATTCAAACGTGTCTTAATTATTTATAACCGTTCAAAAATGATAGCGGGCAGGCACTCTAAATAAAAATTCAGATTGAAAAAATTGTGCAACTTCTTTTATGATATGCAATCCTGATCGAATGTAATTTGCTTCAAAGTCTTTCACAGGAGATTCAAGTGATTGGAGACTTGTAATTCATGTTTCAGAAATACGTTTATAAGAGGATAAAGACACGCAAGAATCAACTTCACAAGTATAAGAATTGATTTAAGAGTGATCTTGAGTAACTTAATTAAAGAGTCCCCATAAAGAGTTTCCAATAATAGGAAAGGAACATCGATCATTAGTGTCCTATAGGAGTTCAAAAATAGGTTAATCCATATATTTTTATGGCTAAAGAAAAAAGGGTGTGTTAATTATGATTTAGGTTGTGGATAATGATACTTTAGTCCTATCATTTGAAGAGGATATGTTAGCATGTCATGACACTATGTATTATTATAGGGTCCGCGACGCATAAAATTAAGCAGGCTACAATCATCATAATATCGACGTATCATCTACATGGATAACAAATCGATAATGAAACCAACATGGCTTATGGGGACCACCAATTTAACGTTAACTAAGACTCACTTGTCTTTTTTTAATAAAGTCCTAATTAAGAAATAATTAATTTTTGGGTATATAACTACCTATCGTGACGTGTTGTATGATATGATTGTAGATAAGGTAGTGATTAGCAATAATAATAAGTATCAATAATTATCTCACAAAACCTGTTTTTGTGCAAATATCCTAACTATCAACTATTATCTCCCCAAACTTTCTCTATTCTTCTGAAGATAAATCCCGTGAAGAACATCGAAGCTCCATTTCTCTCTACAAGTTCCCCGTATTATGTTTTCAAAACACCCTAAGTATCCATAATCCGTGTTCCACGTATTATATATGTTTTAACCATTCTATCTACAAGTTCCACGTATTACGTTTTCTGAACATCCTATCTACATGTCCCACGTGTTATGTTTCTGAGATCACCTATCAAGAAAATTGCGTTAAACTTGTACTAAAACTTTGTTACTTATCTTATTATTAATAATTTAGTCAACACAATAATTTTAGTTATTGCTATTATTATTATTGAAACACAACTTTAATACTAAGAATAATGTGGAACGGTATGATAGGTACTGAATTAAGTTGATAATTTCTCAATTTAGGTTAATATGGAATGTTCGCGTAGAATGTCCCCCATGTCTTAGTACCTCCTATAATACTACTCATCAATATGTGAAAATTGTTAGATATGGGTCTCTTTCACATGGAGGGACGTCATATTTAAAAAAGGTAGACATTGTAGGCACTGTTTTCGGTACCTACCAAAGTTGAAGCCTACTAAAGTTGAAGAGAAGTAGTCAGCTATCTCACGTCTAGGCAGGAGATGAGAACTGAACACACACAACAAAAGATAGAGAGAGAAAACTAGAGTATTGTTTTTGTTCTGAAGTTAGGAAACATATTCCTGAAGGGTTGATGAGTGACAAAATAGTGAGGTTAGTATTTTTAGGTTGGGAAACACCTTATGAGCCACTATTTTTGGTTTTTATCTCTTTATACCTACTATTTGTAATAGTGGAAGAAATATTATGAGTTTTATCTGTGGACGTAGCCCAAAGTTAAGGGTGAATCACGTTAAATATTCTGTGTCCATTTTGCTCATTTTATTTTTCCTTTTCACAAAATACACCCGTTGTGTCCCAACAAGTGGTATCAGAGCTATGTTTTTATTAGAGGTATTTTTTGAAATGAGGCACATCACTGGAAAGCCAAAATTACAACGAATTTTTTGGCATGCTTTGTTCGAAAAGTTGACGTAAAACAGCAAAGGTGATGAATAGTACTTTTAAGTTGTTTTAATAAATTTACAAGGTGACGTCATTGTGTAGCAATAGTAACTGGGTCTCGCGGCACTATTTGCGGTACTATTCATAAGTTACTATTTACCGAGTCCGATGATACTATTCTAGTGAGTACTATTGATAAGTTATTATTTACCGAGTCCCGTGGTGAAAATTTAGAAGATATCTTTTTTACCAAATTTTGACGTCCTGGTTCCATATTTAGGGTCGGTTTTCTCAAATTTGGCTTAATTTGGCAAATGGAGGTGAAGACGAGCAAAATGTTCAATTTAAACGGTATGAACTACCGTATATGACGAACCAAGATGAAGGATCTCTTGATGATTACAAAGATGCATTTGCCGATATTTTGGACAACTAAACCGGAGGAGATGTCTAACGAAGAATGGGAGTTTGAGCATGAACGAGCGTGTGGTTATATTCGACAGTTTGTCGATGATAATGTGTATAATCACATTTGTAACGAGACTTATGCAAGAAAGCTATGGAATAAGCTGGAGCAGTTGTGTGCTTCAAAGACCGGCAATAACAAATTGTTTTATCTGACAAAATTGATGCAGGTAAAATACCAAGAGGGTACTTTTGTAGCTGATCATTTAAACAATATGGAAGGGATAGTTGATCAGTTATCAAAGATAGGCATAAAGTTTGACGACGAGGTGATTGCTCTAATGGTGCTAGCTTTATTACCAGAGTCTTGGGAGACTTTGAAGGTGTCTTTGACAAATACTGCACCAAATGGCCTATTAAATATGGAGTCTGTTAAAAGCAGTATACTAAATGAAGAGATGAGATGTAAATCGCAGTCTGCAGCCTCTTCATCACATTCAGATGTTCTGCTTACAGAAAATAGAGGAAGGAGTCAATCCAGAGGTCCAAAGTCCAGAGACAAGAGCAGAGGAAAGTCAAACAGATATGCAAATGTGAAATGCCATTACTGCAAGAAGAAGGGCCACATCATGAAATTTTGCCAAAAGTTGAAGAAGGAAAAAGGCAAAGATGTGAAGAAAGACGAAAGGAGTGATGATGAAAGTAACATTGTTGATGTATTCAACCTTGTTATTGATACAGAGATAGTCAGCCTGGTGTTGCAAGAAACAAGTTGGATAGTTGACAGTGGAGCTACTATTCATGTTACATCTTATAGACAATTTTTCTCATCTTACACACCTGGGAATTATGGAGTTGTTAAGATGGAAAATGGAAATCAGTCAAATGTTGTTGGCAAAGGACATGTTTCGTTAGAGATAGCAAATGGTTCAAGACTATTGCTGAAAAATGTCAGGTACATTCTTGATATGCGTCTAAATTTGATTTCTATAAACAGGGTAGATGATGGAGGTTTCTGAAATGCTTTTGGAAACGGAAAATGGAAGCTTACTAAGGGCTCGTTAGTAGTGGTCAGAGGTCAGAAGCACTCAAGTGCAGGCAAAGCTCTCCAGTGATATTGTCAATACAGTGAAGAATGACAATACAGTTGATTTGTGGCATAAAAGACTAGGCCACATTAGTGAGAAAGGGATGACTCAGCTTGTAAAA
>JAOSBL010000003.1:13846007-13858156 GCA_027568915.1 Erythroxylum roraimae | reverse complement strand
AACCAAACTCTTTTGTTTTATTAATAATAAATATTTTCATTACAAAACTGTAACTGAAGAAGATAAAGTTACATGTAGATACACTTGCTTTCTAGGGCACTATATTTACATAACTCCAACAAGGGAAAATCTAGAGAGCATTCAACAACAAATCTATACCAATCCTAACTCTTCTCTTTTGTTGGAAAAGGAAAAGGTGGCTATTCATAACTACTATAAAGTTGTATGGTTTGACTATTATCTATATCGACTCTACTGGATAAAATATGGAGACAGAAATACATCGGTGTTTCATAGATCAATCATTGGAAGGAAAGCTGTCAATGGAATTGTCTCTCTTGAATTAGATGGTGTGCAACTAAATTCACAGGATGAGCTACTGTAAGGGGCTCTCAATTATTTTTTCTGAATTCATGAACAAAACCTCAGAAGCACACTCTTCAGTATATCTTCTTTAGTAGATTTTACAAGATGGCTTGTCCTCTCAAGAGGCTAATTATCTCGTTCAACCTGTCACAATTATGGAGATTAAAGATTCACTGAAGTCCCTTCATCCCAACAAAGCTCCTGGCCCTGATGGTTTCAACATACATTTCTTCGTGAAGTCTTGGCCATTTATATGGAATATGGTGATTGAAGCAATTCGGGAATTCTTTAGCAATGGTTCCTTATTGAAAGCCCTCAACAAAACTTTTATCGCTCTCAACCTATATCATGCTGCAACTCCATTTACAAGTTGATATTTGAAATCTTAGCACATAGGATTCGAAAAATTATCCTTATTCATATTAGTGACTCACAGTGTGCTTATATCCAAGGTAAGGCAATTTGAGATAATGTTTTAATACTTCAAGAGTTGATTAGGTCTTATTATAAGAAAACTGGAAAAACTAATTGTTACATCAAAATTGACCTGAAAAAGGCATATGACATTATGGATTGGGATTTCATGGAAACTATGGTATCTACATTGAACTTTCCAGGTTTATTTATACAGTGGATCTCTAAATGTATTTCAACATCTAGTTTTAATGTTCTTATCAACAACTAGCCCACAAAAACATTCACTAACTCAAAAGGGATAAGACAAGGTGATCCCATCTCACCTTATCTTTTCAATTTGGTAATAGATACACTTAGCAGGTTGCTTCAAAAAGTGGTGAAAGGTACCAAAGGATTTAAATTTCATTCCAAATGCAGAAGATTAGGATTAACTTACTTATACTTTATTGACCATCTTATATTGTTCTCTAAAGCTGATCCTAGTTTTTTATTAGTACTTATGAAAGGCCTTAAAATATTCAGCAAGATGTCAGGTCTTGTTATTAATTGTTCAAAAAGTGGCTTATTCTTATCTCTTAAGGCATCCAATCTAGAAGCAACCTTATCCACTATTTTGAGAATTTCTAAACAACAAATTCCTTTTATGTATCTTGGCATACCTATGATAGATACTAGGATGAGTGTCAGGGATTTTGCTTATGTTATTCATAAAATAAATGGTAGAATTGTTTTTTAGAGCTCTAGATATCTTTTCTTTCTTTGTAGAGCACAACTCTTCATATATATTCTGAATTCCATCAGTGTGTATTGGACAACTCATATTGGTTTTCCTATTAAAGCCATAAAAACTATTGGCATGATTCTTAATAGATTCTTGTGGTTAGGTGGCAAGGTGAAGATGAAGTGGAAAGATGTTTGTATTCCTAGAAAGCAATGAGGGCTTAACATTATTCCTCTCCAATCACTCAATAATGTTCTTCTTATGAAGAGACTATGCAGGTTACTCACAGATAAGCAATCTTTGTGGTGCAGGTGGATCCACACTTATTTTATAAAAATAGGTGCTTGTAGGACTTCAAAGCTAATTCTCTTGCTTCTACTACATTCACGTCCAATGTGAGGATGAGGGAAAGATTGAGACATCATTTTATCATTTAACTGGAAATAGGAAGAAACCTTCTTTTGGTTTGATAATTTGTTGTTTATTGGACTTCTGATTAAGCTATACGTAGCAGAACCTCTTAAATACTTTTTGGACTTACAGGTTTTAGTAGCTCAATCTCTCACTGAGAGGAATTATATCGCAATTGCTAGTATACCTGCAGAGTTGAAGAAAGAAATTAGTCAGACTTTTCTTACTTTAGATGAGGATTATGTAATATGGAGAAATAATGATGATGGAAGATTCACCAACTCGTCTTGTAAAAAGGTCATTGTTGGCAATTTACCAACACTACAGTAGACAAATTTGATTTTCTTTGCTTTGATCATCATCATCCTCAAGCTTCTACAACCGTGTGGGTGGCTACGTTGAATAAGCTACTAACTTTTGATAGAATTGTGAAATTCAAACAACTTGACAATTGATGCATTCTTTGTAAGAGTGACAAAGAAAGGTCTGATCATTTACTTTTTGAGTGTATCTATGTGTCCAATACTTGGAAAGTCTTGTTGTGTAGATGTTTAATCTCTGAATGTCCACAAAATCTAAGCCAGCTCAAGGAGGTGTGCAGTGATATCAAATTCCAAAACAAAATTGCTAGATGCTGTTTTTACATTTCCCTATCTTTTCTTGTGATAGCTATGTGGGATGAAAGAAGTGATTGAATTTTCCATGATTCATGCATCCCTAATTGGCAATTTGGTAACCTTTTAGTGCAGAGGATATGAATGCATATTAGCTTTACATAAGCTACTAGACCTTCACTTCTTAAATCACGCTGGGGAGTATAAATTTAATTTCAAATCGTCGTGTTATTAAAGTTTGTAGCTTGTGGTTAGTAGCTTTTATTGTAATTTTCTAGTTGTCATGTACTAGTACTCTCATTTTGAGTGCCTTTCGTGGCTTAATTTAATTATTCATACCTTTCTAGAAAAAATTACCGCTTGTTACACATTTAAGATTTGTGTAAGTCTTGTTTTAGGATTTGACTTTTGTTAGTTGTTACATAATTGATGTTTGACTTACCTTATAACCACCACCAATTTGGCCTTATTTCTCTTTATAAAATAAAAGGAATTCTGGCACCAGCCTAGCACTATATCTTAACCCTAATACCTTTGTGAAAGATAGATGCTTGTTCTTTAGCCAACAATGGTAACTAGTATGTTATACCCCATTTAGCTTCTCCTTTTCTTAACCTTTTCAAGTTAGAATTAGCTTTTTTACAAAGTTATATTTTTATCTTCTAAAGGGATCCAAAATCTAATTAATTGGACAAATACAAAAAAAAATTGCACTAAATCTTTTGATTATTCTTCAAATCCATCATCTATAGAACATAGAAAAAATAAAATCGATATAAAATTTATTATAAAGCTACCAAATACCAAGTAAATTGACCCAAAATAGTATGTAAACATCAACCTATCACCTATGTATAGATGAACCTAGGCATATGTATTAAGGATTGTATGGAGATCTACATATAGACCTATGTGACGCTTCTAATATTGAGGTAATCTTTTGAAAGGATTCAAAGAATTTAGTGCATTCTGAGAGTAGTTAATCAAGTAGAAATATTAGTTATATCGTTACACTAGGAAACCTCATCATTCCAAACAATAGAATCTTTATAATTGAATTAATCAATGATTAAAAAATAGAACTAGTTTGACTAGTTCATCTAAAAACCTTAGATCAACCAATTTTCTAGTTTGATTTACTTTAATAACCCATATTATTGAAAATCAGTTGATTTATTAATTAATCGACCAATTTTTGTAAATCAACTAGTCTTACAATCTAAAATAAATTAGTTAGTTTTCATTTAATTGTCTCCTTCTTTAATTAAACTTTAGCTTCTTTGATGGGTAAAGAAAGTCTCCATTATTTCATTAAAATGCTCCCATTCCATCACTTTTAACTATTCATATCCATCCGAAACATAATCACCTTAGGAATCTTGATATACAGGAACACATGAATCATTTAAAAAGAATTATTATTCATTTTAGATTGAATTATTATAATTATTAATTAGTTATACATAAATAACATTGGAATTTTAATAAAATATTTCATTTTATAATATTTTACTTATTTTTAAGTATACATTAATGATAAGGTATTTCAATAAAATATCTCATTTTTATAATTTTTATTTACTATCTACCATGTACTGATTTTATGATAGTGAAATACTTGTTGAATCTCTAAAACTTAAACTTCTTATTTTACTAATTTAATTTCTAGTTTGGTTTTTAAAACACCGGACTAAGTATGCAAGATGAAACTAGGGGGACTACAAAATGGATATTTATTGGGTATTATTTTAATGTGCTAATGGTGATCAAAAGTAGCAAGTATTTTAGTTTATTTTTAATTTAATTAATTAAAGGCAAATTTATTATTGATTAGATAATAGTAGAGAAAAGTCTTAGTAGTTGTATCCATTCCCCACGAGATCAACCCCTACTACCACTTTACTAATATAGAAAAATAGATCCACTTACCTTAATCTTGTATTAGAATAGTCAAATAAAATAATAAAATTCATCACCACTATTCACCCATGAATTTGGGATATTTATGATGTTTTTTCTCCTCGCATAATTAAGGACACATTCTAAAGATGCATTCAACTACTAGGGTGTATTTTCAAACCTGCATGCTTTTTTGCTTCCCTTAGCATGCTTCTTTCCCCTAATTCTTTAATTATTGACCATCACATTATACTCTTTACTTCTCCTCCATCCCTAAGTCCCACCATACAATTAGTTCATCTGCTCCAAAGAATGTTTTGTTTCTTCCAAAATAATAAACCTATTTACCCACTCTTATACTTCCTCAATGGTATATACTTTGTCCATCAAAAGGGATCTCCATATTGGTTTATGGCCATATAGTCCTTTTTCAAATATTATACCAATTATTATGGAAATCAAACTTAACATATGGATGCCCTCGACACTAAATCTTTGAGATTACTACTAGAGACTTTCTCCTTGTCTTTGTACCACGTCAAACAAAGTAAAGGAATTGTTAGGTCTCTTCTTTTTGCTAGCAAAGTAAGACTTAAACTTGGAATTTGTTCAAATAGGAAGCCTTCAAGATATCTAGTACCAATCTTTGGTAACTCCAATCAAAATAGAAAGGAAGGCTTTGCACTTCAATGCATCCATTAGCTCTATATAGATCCATCATCTCCTGATATACTACAACATGATCAATGGGATATATAGTTACACTGTAAAATTCCAAACAAGATATCTTAAACTTGGGTGAGGATGGTGAGCTTATGATCTTATAGGAAAATGATGTGCTTAAATTTACATATATTATCTTAAGTAATTTGCTTAGTTTTAATGATAAATTACTTGTTTCACTTAATCTTTAATAACTTATCAAATAAATTATAAATTTGATAGTATGATGAAATCATTCAAAGATTGGGGCCATTTGAAGCAAAATTAAGAAAAGTTACAATTTTTAAAGGAACACAATCTAGCTCCCACTTATATGCTAGCTCATGCCTTTAATAGAGCAAATGCAAGACGCCCTACGGTATGAGCCATGACCATATGGGAAACTGTCTACAAGTCATATAGAAAACAATGAGACCTATGGTTAAGAGACACGACCATGTAGGAGGCCATGTATTTATTTCAAGGAAATAGTGAGATGTACAACTAAGAGACATGGTCATGTTAGAGGCTCTGTTTATTTCACAGAGAATCTAATGAAGCCATATGTCTAAGGCAATGTAAAAACATATATAAGAGTGAGAACCCTAATTTTTAAGAGATTAGGGAGGCTTCAACCTCCCTTTGGAGAATACACTTTATAAACTCATCTTTTTCTTTCTAAAGTTAAGGTTAGCTATTGAGAGGCTTCTATAACCTTTAGGAAGTTAGATTTCAAGTGGTTTGTCATTAGAGAATTAAGACCACATATCATTTCAATGAATCAAATTGTTTTTAAACATTGAGAGTCAATCTAAAGTTATTTTTATTATGACTTATTATTTATCTTTGGATTTTTTATTTTGATTTGTTTATTGGCTAAATATCTTTTTTATGTATAGACAGGGAAAATCCTAGTTGTTAATTTTTGTATGAATTGATTTAATTTAGTTTATGATATGAGTTTGAGAGTTATCTTTGTTAGTCTTAATGTTGATTTAATCATATTTGCATTTAATACTGATTTAATTGTATATGTGGACGACTCGAGAGTGCTTGCTTATGAGTGGTTTATGGTTTAGGTAGAAGGGTTTGAAGTGGGTATTTAAGAGATACTTATGTGATCTTTCTAATGTTACCTTTATGGGATTTCATATATCTTAATACATTAAGGGGGTGTTAGAAATGGTAAAGATAGATGAGTATAGGTTAAGAAGGAGTAGTTTTAGCGATTAGAGGTTCCTTCCAATTTATATAATATATCATATCTAAGTTAATTGAATCAGGAAGTCAAAGATACTATTAAGGAAATTACTACTCTAAACATAGTTATCTAGTTGATATATAAGGGCATGACTTTAAAAAAATTTATAAGGACATGAGTATTATATCTTAGTATTTCTTTGAACATTCTTGTAAGAATTTAGACAGAGCAAAAGAAGTCAACTTCATGATTTCAAAGTTAAAGGAAGATGTGTATAGTGGGATGATAACTCTTTGTATATATTGACCCAAAATTGATATTAATTCAATTTCAAAAATTAAAATTAAAAATATTAAATTTAAATAATAAACTCATTATCTCTATCTCTATCTCTATCTTTATCTATTTCTATCTCTATGAGTAATCTGTAATAACTTTTGAATATCATAGGATTTTAGTCTCTTAATTTCTCAGTCGCTGGAGAAAAACACTCCTCATAGCAGCGTTTTCAAAATCAACGGATTGGATTCAATCCGTCAACCTAATAAGCTAATTACCAAACATAATTATTACCAGTTTGATATAGTCAAACAACTAAAACCTTTCAGGTCGCCAAAAAATGGTTTGATAAGTCATTTACCAAACAAGTCCTATTTCTTATTTAATTATCCAAAATTAATAAAGATCAACACTTTATTTATCGCTCTTAGACTAGTTTGTAATGTTTTTGATTTGTTCAATCCATTCATTTTCTTCATTTGGAATAGGGAAATATATAATTAGTAAATGGATATAGCATTTCCACGCTCGCACCAAGGGGTTGTTTGATGTCGAATGAGCCTTCTTACATGAGACCGCGAAAAGATTAGGGGTGTCTCTATGTCCTTCCTCCCTCCGATGACCCTGGGGCAAGAAGATCCACCCTATACTTCTAGTCTCGCGGGCTCAATGGCATTGTTAGTCTCGTCCCCCAAAAATATTTTGATTGGGAAAATCTTGTTCCTATTGAACTTTTTCATCTTTGGGAATCCTAATCTTAATTTATGTGTTCTTGCTCGGATTCTCATTGTAAACGTCAATTAAAAAATATGCAGACCTGCGATATTCCTCAGATGGACTGTGACTGCAGAATTCATGCTTCCCTATGACTAATTTCTTACGTGTTCTTGCAAAATAAACAGGATAATAATATATATATGCAAAGATATGGTATTTCTCAGGTGAACTTCTTCTTGACTTGACTGTAGACCTTTCACTGTCATGTGACTTATGTGTTCTTGCACAACAACGCAGAAGGTTCCTCAGATGTAGTCATTCTGATTGATATATATGCAGACCGGCGTTATTCCAAAAGTGAACTTCCTCCTGACTTGATTACAGACATGGCACTTCCCCATGACGAATATATCACATATTTGTATAAAACAACATCAGAGCATACTTTCTCCAATGTAATTTAATTTTTTTAGTGACATAGAGGAAGTAAAGGTCAAAGTTCTTTAGTTCATTTACGTCTCTCCCTAGTGGTTTTTGCTTACTTATATAAGGTGTGTGGGGACCAAAGTCTCAAACAATTCCTACACGTGTCCAGATTTCAATGCCTTGTTTGCAAGTATGGGAGATCTTCCGTGCAAGTCTTCTTCAGAAAACATAGAGCATATCCTTTTTCAATGCCAATTAAGCTAATACATTTGGAAGTCCATTATCCAGCTTTGTCATCTTGATAGCCCTCCATACTCTTGGACAGACATCATTAAGTGGTGCAGTGAGATTCAAATGAAACATGAAGGAGATCTCTTGGTGCTCAAAGTATCTTTTAATCACCTTATTGCTGCTATTTAAGAAGAAAGAAGCATTAGGATATTCGGTAACCATCTCATCAACTCCAAAGAAACTGTTCCCCAAGTTTTGTTTAACAGAATTAGATTTCATATCCTCCTATACTAAGACAGTTTCAGCTCTCAATGCTAAATTACCAGGAGAATTAAATTGCTCACAGAGTCCATATTGTCATTTCGTGTCTCACATTATTGTAATGTCTAGCTAGTTTTGCTTGTACAGTGCTTAGAAGATACTTAGTGTACACTTTATTCATATTATTAATACATTTCCTCTTTTTTTTTAAAAAAAAGTATGGAAGGCATTCTATAACAGAGATGTGGTGTGTCAAAAAGAGCCAAAGAAATAAGAAATTAAAGAAGATTCAAAATGCAAGTCTGTTTGAAACCTAATAATGAGCGATCACGAGACCCATGACATAAGTCCTCTGACCTCAAAAAATGACCTAAATAATCAGTGTACATCATTATATAATATTGAAATATGAGTCATTAAATTCTATTAAAGATGCTTACACAATCACCTCATTATTTTGTTCACACTGTTAGATATTTTCCTATAAAGTGGACAACAATTAATTACATTTTCTTGGTTTTTCACTAACTTGTTAGTTAAGTTATGTAAATTTGATTTGAATAAAGATAATAAAGTAACCCAATAATGGATCTGGGTTAGTGGGCAAAAATTCAGCGAGAAAAATGGACCCCAAGTCAGTGTGAACTAGACCTGTATTGAACTTGTGATAAGGAGGCTCGATATGGAAGCTATATATATGAGTTAAGATCTCCTGTAATTGCTTAAGTAACTGGTGAATGTAAAGACACTCTGACCCATGCAGAGGTTCAAGTCTTAAGAAAACTACAAAAAGACATTAACCACATCTTGGTGAGGGACTTTCGTGAAGATGCTAGAGAATTTGTACTCGTTTCGACCTCGGAAAACTTGTTAGAAAGTTATGAAACTAAAATTAGGTATTTCTGCATTTCTTCGTTATTTTCCTTTCACGTTTAATTCAAGATACATAATTAAGGCTCATGTTACATATTATACGTTGTATCAGAGCAGTTATGTGATCAAATGGTTAAAAATGAAGGTTTTTTCGATTTTTCTCTGTAAGGGTTTCAAAGAATAATGATTTGTTTTTTAGTTTTTTTTCATATGGTTGCTTGAAAGTGAGCTAAATATGATTAGCCTTGAAAAATAGGTTAAAAAAAAGCTTTGGAGGGGAAAAAAATGGCTTGCGTAGTGCATGCATGAAGGTGGTAGGTTTGGCATGTGCAATAACGACGTGTGGCATAGTGGATGGAGGACGCATGGGGCACATGTGATATATGCATCAACTCGTGTGCAAAAATCGAATAAAGGAAGTGGGACAGGCACGTGTGATGCATGTGTCAACCACCTGTACTGACACGTGGTGTGCGTGCGTGAGAACTCGTGTCTTGCGCGTATAAGATGGGTTAGGAGCGTCTGCGTGTAAAGCTTATGCGTCATACGTGCCATCAGAATTCAGGGGGCATCATTTCGTTTGGGCCACGTGCATTGCATCTAGATGTGCATTAGGAAAGTGCACACTTCATCAAGCGCCCACACGCACAGTGACATCAGCATGACATCAACCAAAAAACTAAAAAATTTCAAAATTCTCATAAAGATACCTCGGCTTATTTTTGGTCAATTTTTGCGTCTGGTGAATTCATAAAGTGAGTTTTTTTTAATTTTTCTAGATTTATTACATTGGTAATAAATAAACTTTAGCTCCAAAAAAACGAAATAAAGCATTCGAAAGCTTTTTTTGAGTGAAATTTCATGCTTCGAAATCGACGTGAGAGACATATTTGAGGACTCGTGTCTCGTATGGTAAGTTCAGAGTTCAGTTTCACATGATAGCCAATCAAAATAAGATTTTTTTGCAGTGAAAGTCTTAAATAAAGTTTATTGACAATTTTTTCAACACTAACATATGTTAATGAGATTATGCATATGTCTTTTTGCATTTATTGACAAATATTATCCCATACTGTATGCCCATATGGAATGTGAGGATAAAATAAAGATGTATCAGATAAAATAAAGGTGTATCTCTTATGTTTATAGATCTTTTTTAGTACCAATGAGAATGTAGTCACCAGAGTAGCCTTTCGAGTTAGTACTTGAATTGCTCTGCTTACATGTTGAGGGATGTCTCTGGTCTTTTATTTGGTTATTTTGCCCACAAGTGTTGACCTCACATGGGAATTTGAGATGTGTATAAAGGCATCAAATGGAGGAAGTCATTGCTTGAGTGATATATTCACCCATAAGTGGTTGTATCATAAAAGTTGGTGGTGTTATTCTGATTGCTTTTGTTTGGAGGTCTTGTCGGTAGGTGTCATGTATTTAGACCATAGGTGTTTCATGACATATGTGATGAGATTTTCGGTACAGATACTATTCATAGATTTGAGTATCCCTATTACCCTACATTTGTGCTAACTTTTATATTGTCATTTTGTAGTCACCTTTTCGGTCAACAATAACAATGTCACCACTGAAACCCTAACTAGTTTCTATTTCAAGAAGTGGAAGAATGATGTGGATTTTCCCTTGGAAATGGCAGAAGTGGATATGGACATAGTGAGAGATAGGCCACCTTCTCCTACATTCGATAGCTTAAAAGTTAATAAAGGACATTTACAACCTAGGAGAGGTCAAATATAGCGTATTATCTGACCATTAAAAGATCGATACTGGATCATCTGCTAAGTGGACTATCAGAGACCCACAGAGCTAATGAATTCCTAGATAATGTCTCCCAAAGGTACAGGATCTCATCCAATGCTGAGATAAGCACCATTATGAAGGAATTGTTCTCCATGAGGTACGCAGGAGAAGGGGGAGTGAAGGGGTACATAATCAGGATGGTCCACCTTCAAAGCAAGTTGAAGGCACTAAATGTTTCGATTCCTGATACCTGTGTCGTTCCCCAGGCTCTGAACACACTTCCTTTAGAGTTTAGTATGCTGGTGACATCATATAATGCGCAGGATGAAGCTTAGGATGTTAATGCCTTGATTGCTTGTTGTTTTGCAGAGGAGGAGAAGCGTAAGAGCACTCCTTATACATCTTTGTTTACAACAACTAAAAGGAAGGGCAAGGTCAAGCCCCAAAGATACAAAGGAAAGAAATCTAAATTCTCTCCACAAATGTGTACTGGTCAATCTAATGTTATGAAGGGTTCATAAGATGTGAAGAATATGAGATGTTTCTTTTGTAAGAAGAATGGAGATAAAAAGTCTGACTACCAGAAGTATAAAGCTTGGAAAGAAAAATAGGAACTACCATGTAACTCCTTGGCTCATGTGATTCATGAATCAAATTTGCTATAGCCACATCTAGCTCCTAGTGGTTAGATAGTGGAGCATCTAATCATATTGCTTCCTGGGTATATGGATTCATATCCAACAGAGAGCCAACTAAAAGGTAGGAGAAACTGATTGCTGGACCCCGTTCCCGGGTTCCAGCCGAACAGTACTGGACTCCGCTCCCGGAGCCCAACTATCCGAAACAGAAACACAATCGAAGATCGTTGGGCCCGAGTCCCGACTCCCAAGGCTGAACCCAGGGTGACCCGTCGGGACAGACAAAAGAAAATAAACTGCAGAAGCACATTGGTAATAATCAACAGGCATTCACCTTCATCCAAAAGGCCATTACAAGATCAAAAGGCTCAACAGCTAGTGCAAACTCAAATCTTGATAAAAACACACATGATGCTCAATGTTGTTATGCTAAATGAACTATCCAAAAATAGTACTAACTTAGTCGCTAACTATTGAGGAGCGTTCGATGCCTTGCAAGGATTTAACTGTCATCTTGGGTTGCACCTGAGGAGGGAAAGATAATGGGATGAGCTACACAGTTCAGTGGCTAATATACTTATAGCCATCGGCAATTAGTACAAATTCTAACATATGTATAGATATATGTCTAGAAATTC
>JAOSBL010000003.1:13822218-13833443 GCA_027568915.1 Erythroxylum roraimae | reverse complement strand
TTTCAGTAAGTAATCGTAAAGTAAAAGTGTTGCCAAAAGTATTGTAATCTTCGACTCCGACTCGTATTTATAGCCTTCGTCTTTAACTGTTTCTTGGTAACTACTTCTTGATTCTTTAAAGAAACGGTTATTCAGTTGAGTTCTGTAACTAACTCAGACTGACCCATGTTTCACTTCTTGCGTCTGCTTTTTAGCGTCTGCTTTCTTGCGTCTGTTTTTCTTGCGTCTGCTTTTCTGCGTCTGTTTTCTTGCGTCTGCTTTCTAGTGTCTGCTTTTTTAGCGTCTGCTTTCTTATGTCTGCTTTTCATTTTGCTTCCGTCTGCTTTTTATTTTGCTTCCGTCTGCTTTTCATTTTGCTTCCGTCTGCTTTCTATTTTGCGTCCGTCTGCTTTTCCATTTTTATTTGTGCTTCATCAAAATCACTTATGTAAAGTCATATTTTGACTTAACATTGTCACCTGCAACCAAATTCAAAAAGAAACCAACTTCCGTTAATACAAATTAATGTAGTGGTGGTAAGTGGATATCGTTCCCACGAGAAATTTTAACGGCAATGATTGTACGAGTTCAAAACTAAAATAAAGTAACGAAAATTTGGGGGGGGGGGGGCTTCAATTCATGGCAATTTAAAGAAAAAGATGAGAAAATTCGCAAATCAAAGGAAATAATTGGGTCTAAAAATTTAATGGGAAAAACCTTAGTTTTCAGGTCACCGATGTTATCACGCTAAAGTGGATCCTCGATATAAAATTTCAATCATTAATAAACATTTTGGGGATGTTTTCTCTTAAGTGTAAATAACTAGAAACATATATTCTAGCATTCTTATTAAACAACAACCTAGATACGATCAAAGATTCAATTGAATAATAGCTTCAAGAATCAAGAAACCAATGAGCAAGATAATATATGTACGACATGCAATTAATCAAGATGAATATCTCCGTAGAATTTCCATCTCTAACGTAAAGAAGGTAATCCTAATTGCTACTTGCGATTAGTGAAACTGAACGTCATATTTCATTAATCTAGCTATTGAACGAATCAATCCCTAGTTGCGCACCTAGAAATCAATCAATTCAATTAGAAAAAGTAATGCAGAAGATATTCAATATTTGTCAATGAACAAACTTTATTGAAACATCTCACACATAATAGGTGATAATAAGGTTTCCCTAAACCAAGAAATAAGTTTAGCTACTCATAATAGAATTGAAAACAAAAGAAATAACAAAGCATATAGTCTCCATCCCTGGTCCTTTACTGAAGAATACGAAAATACTAAAAGAAAAAATGCAGAAAATGTAAAAAAAAAACTGAAGAAGAAAAAATGTAGAAACGCTAACTATTGTAACTCTAAAAGGGGATCATGTGAACAGTAATGTTTTTTCCTCTTTATCATTTTTGATCCTTTTCATTTCCCTCCTTCCTTTCAGATCACATCTCCAACGTGTTTACCTTGTGAATCTTCATCAATCTGATCTTAAAAGATTATGAAAATCTCAAACAAATCAGATTTAAATTTGAAAGCAGATCTGTAGATTTATTTCATCCTTGCACGTGCCCACGCTTAGTCATTGAATTGCTGCCAAACTTGGAATTTCGGATTTTCTTCATTTCATTTGCATCTTTTTGATTCAATTTCGTCTCTAAGGTGTTGAAAACCATCTGAAAACAATTATGAGACAATTCCATTAATTTTGAATAATAATTTCAACACATTAAAGAGAATTAAATACAAAATAAGCACAAATTGATAACTTAACATGTTGTGATAAAATTATAAATATTTAATGTACGTAAATAAAAATATTATAATCTATAAGTTTAAAAAACAAATATCACTAGTCACAGGTGTAACTTATTAAGTCACGCCTGTGACTGAAACAAAAGTTAATTTTTTATCACAAATTAAATATTTTAGTTAAAAAATGTTAAATTTTGATGTCATTAATAAAATATTTCAGTTAATTAAGATAATGAAAAAAGTCCTAACATGTCACATCATTTAATATATAAATGAATATTGTGTAATTTAAAAATTTGTGATCAAATTATAAATATTAAAATTTTTAAATGTATATTAAGAAAGGAATTATGATATAATTATTACAAATATATAAGTTAGAATATTAAAAAATGAATTACTAAAATTAGTTTGTAAAATTTTGGGATGAAAAAATAAAAAATAGGAAATGTTTTTGTTATAAATCAATAAAATATAGAAAGTAAATACAAAATTATAAAATTTAATTAAAAAAATAAAAAATTATATCATCATTCAATTAAATTTATATAGTAATGTCAAGAGGTATGTCAAATGGTGAACAATGAGGTACATAGTATTTCTTTGGAAATATAATAACCATAAATTAAAATTTATAGATAATTGGAAATTGTGTACAGATTTCAGTAACTATGAAATTTCAATTTGTATTAGAGGTCAATTTCTTAATAATTTTAAAGATAATAATGTTTTAACATATACGACGACACTTCAAAAATATTAATTTGTCTAATTTAAGTATTTATTTTGTAATAAAACTTATAATAAATCATAAATTATTCGTATAAAAAGTCATAATTTGATATTAGTCTTGGAAAAAGTGAATTTTTAATATAAACTAAGTTATACTAATTTTTTGGAGCAATAAAAATTTTTTCTTCTAAATAAGCTAAGCATCAAATGCTAATGGTCTTCTTTATATCTTTAAAATATATATTAAAATTTTTAAAATATATATTCTTTCATAGTGCGGAACTTAAAAATTATTGTTTTATTAACATAAAAAATAGGCAAACGATAAGTACATTGCCTTGTATTTGGCAAAATAAATTCATTATAATATGAACAAAAGTATATGATCTTTTAGTAGATAAAAGGATTTCATTACAATACAAACAAGATTTTGCAATGTGTTTAACTTAACTGTTATTTTAAAACCGATGTGATATAGACATGTGACGTTGCTTGAGATGAGGTGGTATGATAGACACAAGACCACTAAGTGGTGGTCGCATATTTGACCTATAAATGCGCTCGTCATAGGGGCTTCTGTAAAATTTTAGGAATGGTAAGAAAGATTCGTTAGAGTTGCCAAATTTACAGGCTTTTTTAGAAAATAAAAACATGGAGGGTGATCGAAAAAAAGAGGGTTATGAGGTCTGCGGTTCAACAATTTTAGTTGACTCAGGTGTGGTGAGACGGTGTGGAATGGGAGTGAATGGGAATAAAGATTTGTTGGTGGCCGTTGCATAATAGTTGACGTTTCACCCGCGCGTTCTACCACTGGGTGATGCAAAGGAAATAGATCTCGCATTCAATGGATCAATCTGTGCTGAGCTTAAAGGAGACTTACTAGTGGACCCTATTTCTAAAGAAGCTGGGCAGGTTAAGGTAAGATACCATGGTTTGGCTGAGTTAGAATGTTACGACACAGCAAATGAAACCCTTGATGAGGAGGAGCCATTTTTAACTATTGATCTTATGGACGAATGGTGAAATCGAAGGGAAGATACTTGCGGATGATTGCGTGAATTATAGAATTCTAATGATTCTTCAAGGTCCAATGAACATACCACCGTGGTGATTGTTGAAAATTCTACAAATGGTCGAACACCCTGTAATAATAATGAAGATTTGAATTATAAGTAAATAGGAGACAACGTGTTAGAAAAATAATAAGAAGGAGGTAAAAAGTATAACATAATTGGGCAGTGGTAATAGGTTGATGTATGTTAAGAAAGTCTTAAAAATGAGTATTTTCCATAAAATGTTAAAAGTGAGATAAAATAAACAAGAATTAGGCATATAAATAGCATACATATAAATAACATTATTACCTTCCATAGATAAGGAAACAAATATGGTGGGTCGATTAGAAAAGCTCTGTAAAGTCTGGACGGGTAATAGTCGGCAATAATTTTCAATGTTGGTAAAAGTACATTTATGAAAGTTAAAGTAAACCTAAAAAAGCCTAACAAGATTTAAAAAAAAATATATGACAAAGTTAAATGAAGTCAGTGATCTAAATCTAATTAAGTATTCTTTTGCTTAGTATATATATATATGCTTAATAAATAATAACATGAAGGCATTAAAACACTTTAGATAGTTAATAAGAACATAATTAAGTATTAAGTAATAAATAACAATTAACTGAAATAATTAATTTTAATAATTTAGTCCCAACTGTGAAGAGTTATATATATACTTAACATTAGTATATAATACTTAATAATAATTAGGAATTAATAATGCAAGATTGTCACTAATACATATACTTAGTATTAGTATATAGTACTTAATAGTATAATAATAATAATTAATATGCAATTCACGGTTGCGACATTAGTCATAACCGTGAAAACCGTTAAAAGCTATATATATACTTAATATTAATATATAATACTCAATAATAATAAGCAATTAATAATGAACAGATATGACTAAGATATATACTTAATATTAATATATAGTACTTAATAATATAGTAATAATAATTAATAATTAATAATGCATGGTTAATAATTAATAATTAATATAAGTCACAAAGCTTGGACAACAATAATGGGTGATGAAAAAGTGTTGTCGTCATCAACGTGCTTACTAGATGGTAAGTGCATATAAGAAAAAGTAAGAAAAATTATGGTTAAAAAATATATATAATAAAATTCAAAGTTGTGACTAAATAAGTGACAAATGTGACAATAGCGGTTAAGGTGTGAATAATACTTTTATAGGTTATCAACAGAGTTTTGGAAAAAATTAACATACTTACATCAAACAGAAGTACAAATTGTTCACAGTTTTTTTGCATGGTTGATACAACGACTTCCAAAGTAAACGCAATGAACCGTGTGAATCTACAAAAATGGAAACAAAAGATTTAATTTTTAATATGATTAATAATCAATTAAGGAGGATAAAAATTGAAACACACGTACAATGAAAAATTATATATGGTAACTTACAGTTTTCGTGAACTGAACTTCCTGTAATCTTGTTTAAGGCAAAAAATCTTCAAATAACAACAAAATAAAGGAAGAATAAAACTTTAAAACAAGTTTAGACATAAGAAATGTCAAAAATGAAATTTAGAACAAATATATGTAAACAATATTGTAGATAATTTCTGTCGGTTTTAAAAAATAAAAAAGTGAATAAAAGGTAATTGGTAAAGTTAAAAAATCACCAAAACAGGCTTGTAATTTTCATCGTATCCCACTACGTAAGCAAATCGTTCTATTAGTTGAGTGAAAAATTCATCTGCTATCAAGTTATCTACATTTCAAAAAAAAGGTCAATAACACAAAGTAAAAAAAGCAATATACGATAGACTGTGAAGGAATATTTGTCTGTCTTTATTTTGAAAAATACAACATTTATCTAAAACGGAAGAAATAGAAAAAGTATTTATTTTTTTAAAAATGTAAGATGTAAAAAAATTAATTGCATTCATAATATTATAATAAAAATTATTTTTAAAAAAACATAATATGTAAACAAATTTAATTGCATTCATAATATTATAATAAAAAGTATTGTTACATTACCGATAAATATGTTTTCTCTCCAGGAAAGGCAAGCCTTTAATTTTTTTGCAGTCAACTTAAGATTGTCACTATTAACTTTCATGAGCCGGTCAATACAAGAGTTGTTACAAAACAATTTTCTGTGATAAAAAAAATGTTAATGGCAATACCTATTTTGTTCATTGTTGATATAATCTTGCTTCTTCGTCCATAAAAAAATGAAACATAAATAAAACAGTAGAGAAAAACAAAGATCTTACCTGACTCTGCGAGAGAGAAGTTTGCTTGGTTAGATAATGAAGCACAACCTTTTTCTTTTTTCCTGAATCGATCGGGGAGGATCTTTAAGCTCATATATTGCTTCGTTGTTGCTCATTTTGAACAAGTATAAGGTAAATATGGTGGAAGATTTTACGAAGTTAATTGCTGATAAACAAAATTTAAACAATAACAAACGCATGTATAATAAGTTCAGATAACGAATGCATGTGTAATAAGATGAAAGCAAAATTAATTATTTTTAGATTTAATTGCCAACTGAATAAATTTCATTTATAATGTTAGAAAGCAAAATTAATTATTTTTAGATTTAATTGACATTAAAATGGGAGGCCTATCTGTTAAATATTGTCTAAATAAATTTCATTTATAAAATTAAATTTGTGTATCTGTTGAAAGATTGTCTGTAGAAATCTAAATCCGTCGTGTATCTGTGGAAAGATTGTCTGTGGAAATCGACAGCGTTTCTATTTAAAGATTTTATCTATTGAAAGATTGTCTGTCGAAATCGAATTAACACGGTTGTGACTTAACACGGGTGAGCAAAGATTTAATAATTAAATAATAATATTTTATAATTAGTAATAACATGCATAATAATCAATTAATAATTACTTAATAATACTTAATAAATAATGATAACATGCACAATTGTGAGAAATATATAGTTAATAATAATAATAAGTATTAATTACATAATTAAAAATAAGAATTAATAAAACATGTAATAATTTATAATTAATAATAACATAAATAAAAATATTTAATAATATTTAATAATGAATAATATCATAATTAATAATCAAATATTAATTAATCAATAATAATTATTAAATGATTCCGTTTGTCATATAATAGCATGCTCACGGGTGTGACTTAACATGTCACACCCGTGAGCAAAGATTTAATAATTAAATAATAATATTTTACAAGTAATAATAACATGCATAATAATCAAATAATATTTAATTAATAATATTTAATAAATAATAATAACATGCACGATTGTGACTAATTGTTAATAATAATAATAATAATAATAATAATAATAATAATAATAATAGTAATTACATAATTAACAATTAATTAATGATAAGAATTAATAAAAACATGTAGTAATTTATAATTAATAATAACATAAATAAAAATAATTAATAATATTTAATAACGAATAATATCATAATTAATAATCAAATAAAAATTAATCATTAATAATTATTAAATGATTCCCTTTGCCATATAATAGCATACTCACTATTTAATAGTTAAATAATAATATTTTATAATTAATAATAACATGCATAATAATCAAATAATATTTATTCAATAATATTTAATATTTTATAATTAAATGATTCCCTTATATTGATATTTCTATGGATTTGGTCAGAGGTTTACTGAGGCCTCAAAGTGGTAAGGGCAACATATTTGTTGTTGTTGATTGGTTTAGCAAAATGGATCATTTTATTGTATGTTCTAAAATTGATGATGCAACATATATTGTTGATTTGTTTTTTAAAGAAGTTTTTCGATCGTATGGTTTGCCCAAGACAATTGTTAGTGATAGAAATGTTAAGTTCTTAAGTCATTTTTAGGGCACTTTGTAGACTAAGTTAGGAACTAAACTCTTGTTTTCTACTATGGCGCATCCCTAAATGGATGGGAAAACTGTAGTAGTTAATAGGACACTCAATAGTTTGTTATATGCTATCATATATAAGAACTTAACATTATGGGAAAGGTTTTTGGCACATTGAGTTTGCCCACAACAGGTTGTTCATTCTACTACTTCCTTTTCACCTTTTGAAGTTGTATATGGATTTAATCCTTTAACTCCTTTGGATATTTTACCTTTGTCGATTGATGAACAAGAAAATCTTGAAGTGAAGAAAAAGGAAGATTTTATGAAAGGATTTACAAGCAAAGGTTCGGGCTAACATTGAAAGGAAAAATGAACAATATGTAAGACAAGCTAACAAAAGGTGTATAAAAGTTGTTTTTGAACCTGGAAATTGGGTGTGGGAGCACATGAGGAAGGAAGGATTTCCCACATAAAGGAAATCTAAATTACAACCTAGAGAAGATGGACCTTTTTAAGTATTGGAAAGGATCAATGACAATGTTTACAAGCTCGATTTTCCAAGCAACTATGGTAATGTTAGTGATAATTTTATTGTTGTTGATTTATCTTTGTTTGAAGTAGGTGATTCAAGGACGAATCCTTTCAAGGAGGGGTGGAATGAGGGGGATCAAGATACTAATCAAATGACTCTAGATGATGTTAGCAAATTTTCTCGGGACCCATTGCAAGGAATTGGAGGTCAAATGACTAGAGCAAAAAAAAAACGAATGAAAGAAGCTTTGCAAGCATTAATCATAGAGATGCGAGAAAAGGACGTTGTTATTGAAGGTGCTAAGGCATTACCAAGATTAATTACTTATCTTCATGTACAAGATGTTGGACAAGACTTAGTACATGGTGAACCAAGCTTGGAATCCAAGATACAAGGCCATCATGTATGGGTTTGAAGGAAGCCCAATCTGTATAATTAAAATGCAATCAACAAGTAGGTTGGTTATGTTGATTCCCAAATTTACATTTTTTGAATGAATAAGGCCTTATTAGGACTTGTTCCTTAATAATTTTGTTCATATCTTGATAAATCAAGTTTTTTCCTTAATTTAGGAGATATCTGCATTCAAGATTGATTTGTATCCTCAAATTAAGGATTCTCTTTCCTATTTAGGTCTTTCCTACTTAAGTATGAACTAGGAATAGGTAAGAAAACCCTTTCCTTATAGGATTAGGATATTGTGATGCTTATTTAAAGGGCCATCTCATTTATTACGAGATCATCATCACTATCAATAAAAATCGAGTTATTTTCTAGCAAGCTTTACTTGTTCTTTTGTGTTCTTAGTGGAATACAAATTTGACTTATCGAGGGATTGATCAACCTTTATGGCATCATGAGATCGAGGTTTTAAGGATTTAGCTTCATTAAAGTTCTAATCTGATTGTTCAACTTGTTTTCTAGGATTTTGGGCATGTATAATAAATGATCAAGAGTTCCTAGGGCATATCACCTGGTGGGTTTGTATCATTTGGTATCAAAGCCTTAGGTTTCTAGAAATTAGGTTTCTATCCTTTCGTTATCAATGTTTGATGTTTGTTTCCTTTGTCCTTTGTTAGAGTCCTTGTGATTTACAATTTCAATTCATTCTTTTACCTAATTTCAGTTTCAGATTCATTGCAATTCTTTTATTTCTATCTTTTAAAACTCATATCGTTCTTTTCATTTTGAATCAGTTTCGTTCTCATTTAAAAAAACAAAACAAAACAAAAAAGGGGAAAAGAAAAGAGACGTTGTGAACTGATTTATGTATCTTACATCTAATTGAATTATCTATTAGGATTGCAATCTGATTCATTTTTGTTAATTGATTCCAAATCATTTGTCTAATTCTTGAATAATTTCGTGCTCCTCTCTTTGTTAGACAATTCATGCGTGATAAAGAAATTACAAGTTGTTCACTTCTCTTTTTGTGTTCTAATACATTCTTTCATATGTCTTTTGCTTCCTCTTGAATTATCTTGTTTCCTTGACTCCTTAATTGTTATTTTCTTTGTGTTTACCATTTGCCTCAACTAAGTCTTTAAAGTTCTAATTTTAAGATTTGCTATCATCTAACCAATTACTCCTCTTGATTTGTTGGTCTTAATTCTCTTAAGAACATAAAAAGGCGGCTAGCTTGAGTGAAAAAAAAGGCAAGAGTGGTGAGATCAGCATCGTGAAAAGCCTAAGATAGAGTGAAACACGAGTGGAACTTACATTATTTCGAGTGTAAACACGTGAGTGAGTGTGTAAGGATCCTATTATGTTTTGCTACTAACTTTTTCTTACAGGTTATAAACATGAGTAGTGAAGGAGAACAATATGAAATTAACACGCAATTGTTCATAAAGGCTGTCAATGAACAATTCAAGAAGTTGAACACTAAGTTGGATGATTTACTATCTTCATCAACTTCTAAATCCATTAGAAGGAGTTTGTTTGAGGAGGAAGAGGGCGATGAATCAGAGGACGAAGGTTCCAACTCTAGAAGAGGCAAGAAGAACGTTTTTAAAAGGGATAACAATTTAGGCAGCATAAAGATGACGATTCTAGCCTTTCAAGGAAAGAATGATCCCGAGCTCTATTTGGAGTGGGAAAGAAAGGTTAAGCATGTATTTGACTGCCATAACTACTTCGAGGTGAAGAAAGTGAAACTTGTAGCTGTTGAATTCATTGATTATGCAAATATTTAGCGGGACCAGTTAGTGATAAATAGAAGGAGGAATGGTGAGAGACCAATTCAGTCATGGGAAGAAATGAATATGGTAACGTGCAAGAGATTTATACCTAGCCATTACTATAGAGATTTGCATAAAAAGTTGCAAGGGCTGGTTCAAGGGTCTAAAAGTGTAGAAGACTACCACAAAGAGATGGAGGTGGCCATGATTAGAGCAAACATAGAGGAGGGCCAAGAGGTAACAATGGCGAGATTTATAGGTGGTTTAAACAAAGAGATTACTGATATGGTAGACTTACAACACTATGTGGAGATGGAGGAATTGCTACATAAGGCCATTAAGGTTGAGAAACAACAAAAATCAAGAAAATCATGTTTGACTTCCAACTCTTCTTGGATGTCAACTTGCTAAGACAAAGACACCAACTTAACTTTGAAATCAAAAGGAGATGCAAAGCCAAAGGATTTGGTTGCTGCTTCTAAAGGGAAAACTGAAATGAAATCTTCTCCTAAATCTCGTGATATTAAGTGCTTTACGTGTTAAAGGCTTGGACATATTGCTTCTCCATGTCCAAACAAAAAGGCTATGATCATGTTGGAGAATGGTGATGTAGAGAGTATTGGTTCAAGTGATGATAAAATGCCACCATTGGAGGACTGTTCTTATGTTGATGTTGAAGAACCCATGTATAAAGATATGTTGGTCATAAGGCATGCACGAAATATTCAGTCCAAGGATGAAAATGAAGGTGAGCAATATGAGCACATTTTCTATACTTGATGCCACATTAAAAACATGGTTTGTAGCATGATTATTGATAGCAGCAACTATACTAGCATTACTGGTACTTTGTTAGTAGATAAGCTGAAATTCGATACCTTCAAGCATCCTACACCATATAAGTTGCAAAGGATGAATAAATGTGGAGAAATTAAGGTGGCCAAGCAAGTTTTAGTTTCTTTTTCTATTGGCAAATATAGAGATGAAGTTCTTAGTGATCTAGCACCAATATATGCTAGACACATTTTGTAACATCCCAACCCCGATGGGAAGGGTAGTATAGTAATTTGGAAAGGGCTGAGAGTGTTCCGTAGGGTTTTGAAATATTCATGATTTT
>JAOSBL010000003.1:13791809-13811037 GCA_027568915.1 Erythroxylum roraimae | reverse complement strand
GGAAACCGTGCGGCGTTCGGAAACAGTTTCAGGACGTACTAGCACACCATAGCTGCAGCCCAAATCGTGCATACTCGTGTGGATACCGGTAGAGGGCATTCGCATTTTTGCAGTGTCTTGGAATCCGAAAAAGAAACAACTAATCCACGGCTTAAAGGTATTTTCGTACATCCTGAGTATTTTCAGTTATACTTCACGTTGTTGTATGGTCTTTTCCGCAGTGTATTTTGAACATTCGGGCCATACGCGATCCAACAAATTAACCTTTTATTATGAAATTGTTTTATTGACTATTGGACCATGGAAATTCCTAGTGTATGTTAATAACTCACTTGAGACTACTAACAACTAATCCTAGGTTTATTAACCAAATTACTTAGGCCAAAAGTTCTAAGATTGCTTTACCGATTAATGAATCCGTTATTAGGTTTGACCCTAATCTAGAGGATTTTTGTTGACCTATTTTTAGGTTTGTAATCAAATTCTTTCAATTACAGTAGATCTATTTATACATAGGATTTCTCAAAATCTCTATGTTACAAAATCAGATTATGAAATAATATTTGAATCTATTAGAACATATATTAAACACATCATTAAATCACAATAGATCAATAAAAACAATTGCATTAAATAAAAGAATTGAAACATATTGGAGCACAAACTGGGGTTCATCACACTTAGACACTAAAAATGTTTAGTTACGCATAATAGAAAATGAAATCAAACACAAACAGAAAGAAAAATGAATAGAAAATAGAGAGTTTATAATTCTAAATCTCCCTTTATCTCTTCTTAAGTGGTCTTGTAAGTTTGAGGTTTGATGTTGTAATATATTGGATCAATATCATCTATTCTAAATGATCTCCACATATGGAATCACCTCTCTAAATCCATTCTCCCTGTTGGCCTCTCTTTACGCCCTTATGTAGCAAAATTTAAGGTTTCTAGGACATACACAGTCTGATATACAATTGTGTATCAAACTATGTATCTTCAAAAATACTTAAAATTGTGACTTTACATGTTTTAAGAGACTTACATGGCCACATATACAACCATGTATCTCTCAATTGTTTCAAATCTTCGTTTTATGCCACCATTTGACCTGAATTTCTCTCCTTTTGGTTTATGCAAGCAGTTATAACCTAAAAATGCATTTGGAGTGAATTAAGTACTAAATATATAACAAAATTACAAAAAATCAAGCAAAATACATCTAATATGGGTGTATAAATATAGTCAAATATGCATATATCAAATACCCCTTTAAACCTAACTTATTTAACTTCTTAACATTCTCTACTTTAACCTCTGTTTTTAAAAGAGTGAAAAAAAAAACCACGGATTCTCTTGATAGAAAAAATCCCTCAAAGTTAAAAACTTCTTAGGGTAGTTAGTGCATGCCAACATTCCATGTGAACCAATTCATTAGATAGCTTGAATGAATTTGGAAACTTTCTTGTTTTTGCTCCTATTTAACTTCATTGTAACCATAGTCTTAAAGAGTGCTTTTATATCATCTCATGTTAAATTTCATTAGGGAGGAAGGGTCTAAAGAACCATTCTTGTTAGTGCCATTGCAACCCTTGTACGAGAATTTGATTCTTGTATAGCTTCTAGCTAATCCCGACTCATATCTGGTGAATCAAATTGATTATTCCCACCTAAAGGACTAAAGCTAACAACTTGGAAATCCTTCACTATCACTAAATTTTGCTCTTAAAGTTTAACTTACTTAGTCTCTTTCATGGGTGATATTTGATCTCCATGCTCTTCTAGGCCACAAGTTCATCATAATCCCCTTATGAATTTTTTCATTCTAAGTATCCACTTTTTCCCTTGAGATTTTAGAGATTGTTTCCATTGGTAAATTACATATACATTATCCTCATAAAGAGTACCATTTGCTCCCAATCTCATTACTAGTATATTCTCTAGAATATTTTGTATTGTTTTCGTGTTTGCATACAACCTAACATATCCAACTCTCTTCCTTTTTGCAATGTTATCATCTATGTAAAGTGGTTTACCCAGATAACTAGTAATAACACTGAGGCCCTTGATAGTCCTGTATTCAAGGGGGATATTTTATAAATGCACCCACAAAGGAATTTACAAATTTTTTACAAATTCAGCTTAGAAACCTATTTGCTAATGCTAGAGAAAGGGACAATGATTTGAAATATGTCAAGGACCCTATTCCACTACCTTTAAAGTTGAAGCTTTGAAAATGAAGGTAAATAATATCAAATTTTCTTTTGCTATTAGTTTTTCTAGTAAGCATTTGTTCTTTTATATTGTTTGTGCCTATTTTTGAATTATTAGATATGTATCCTTTCATAGAAAAAACCAATCAAGGTAGCATCCTAGGTTTTTGCACCAACTTGTAGAAGTTCCATCTCAAGAGAAATCACCAGTCTACCATTTTCTTCTTAAGGGGGATAACAATGTAAGGAACAACCGTGTCCTTCCTTTATTGCCTGCTTCCAGCTTTTCCTAACTTTAAATTGGGCAAGAACATGTTTTGGTAACTCTGGAGTTGAATGAGATGAAGACCTGTCAACTCCTCATAATGGTAGTGGAGGGAAATCTCTACTGGATAACGAATCAACATAGTAGAAAACATGGTGCTGCCTAAACTACAACAAAATTGACAAAAGCTAAAGAAACATTTTTGTCTGCTTTATTATGACATTATCCAAAAATCGTAGTGGAGAATTTTCATCTTTAGGATTCATAACATTTTTGTGATTTTCATAGCATATGATGATAGTGGACGACATGTTATACTTTATAGCAAAATAGGGTAGTTACTGCACGAATATAATGATTGTTAAGTTAGCCAGAAGCATGTTGAAAGAGAAAAGGCTGGCAAAGAAATTCTAGGCTGAAGAAGTGGTTGTAGCAATATATCTAGAAAATTGATCTCCAACTTAGTTTGTAACAACAATGACTCCTTATAAAGCATGGAGTATAAGAAGACCCAATATAAGTCACTTACGAGTTTTCAATTGCATTGTTTACACTTTTGTGACTTCTAAATTAAGAAGTAAACTAGATGATAAAAGCATTAAATGTAATTTTGATGGTTATGGTGAAGAAAAAAAAAAGATATAGGTTTATGAAACAGAATCTAACAAGTTACTTGTAAGTTGTGAAATGGTGTTTAATTAAATGATGCTTGGAATTGGGAAACTGGTTTTAAAGAACTTGAAATTGAACTTCAACCTGAATTTGAATATGAATATTTTGATTCAATAATAAAGAAGTTTAGGAGCTTAGTTGAAATTTACGCTTCTTGTGAGTATGTGTGTTTTGCTTTGGAACCTACATGTTTTAAAAGTGCAATGACAAAGAAAGAATGAGTTAGTGTAATGAAGGAAGAAATTCCAGTTATTGACAGAAACAAATCATAGAAATTGGTGAATTTACAAGTAGGAAAGGGATTAATTGGGTTGAAATGGATTTATAAGGAGAAATTGAGTGCAGATGGATGTTATGCCCAAAAAGTTCTAAAAAGACCTAGGTTATCCAACTCGTAAGTATACGAGATAGTTGTAGTTGATAACCCAGGGTCATCTCCCACGGAGGTGCAATTGGTTAACTTAAATTAAGTTTGAAATAAAAATAAAAATAAAAATAATGCATTCCTAAACATTCTATCCCGATTGTTGAGTGAAATCTTTTAAAGAAAATTACGAAATTAAATTAAAAAGTAGACGAAATCAATTGGGAGCAAAGACAAAAAGATTATTCGAAGTGAAAAAACTCTTGAGAATTAATTATACTAATTTAATCTCCTATGTATGATTGAAGGAAAATGATTGGATTGTTGTCTTACTAAAATTAATAGTTAGGTTCTAAATCGATTCGAATAATGAATTAGTCTAACTTTCGTATTCAACAAGTTACTATCCGAATTAATAATGAAAACTTGACTACAAATTGCCACTTAAGTTAATATATTTCTAGTTCTTAACCTAAGTGTCCATAGTTTCATGATCTGTATTAAACTTCATCTCTCGAATCTTTATTTAACACTAAAATGATGCAAAGTTTGGTCATTCTATTACATCCATTCAGTTCAGAAACCATAGCAATAAATAAGACAACATATTCGTAACTCAATCATGCATATTCAACTAAATAGCTACATTAATTCTCAAGAAAAGAGATCAGCCCATCACAGATATCACCACATTCATCATCATTAAACACTTTAAAATCATGTTACTGTCAACAAAAGTATTAAAGCAATAATAAAATGGTGAATACCAAATGGATTATCAAAAGAAACAAATAACAGTCAGCTAAACTAATAAGAGTATAAGTAAGTTAATAATAGATAGTAAAATGAAAGAAACAAAGCAACAAATGAGAAATAGAATAGGCAAATAAATCATCCGATGAAGAGTTGTAGAGATCTCCAGTCTCTCTAAAGCTTCCAGCTTTGGTTCTCGCCTTCTGCTTCAGGTTCTTCCCCAGACGAATGTTTGCTCAAGTTAAATGGGATTCAGCTCCAGCTCTCGATTTCGACCTGTCCCAAGCTTCCACCTCTCTGCTCTCTTCATCTCGACTCACTCTGTTTCTCTCTTTTGTTTATCTTCTTCTTCTCTACCTCTCTACACCTGCCCTCTGTCTAAGTCTCTCTGTGAGTGAACCAATGAAATAGTGAATGAATGATCATCAGCCGCCACCCTCTCTTCCCTTTATTAAACTCGCTTTAGGTTTAGGGTTGTGTGCCCTTACGTCATGAGCTGCCATGTATTAAAGCCATAATTAATGTTAAGACTTCTCACGGGCTTGCA
Organism: Erythroxylum roraimae; assembly: GCA_027568915.1. NCBI lineage: Eukaryota > Viridiplantae > Streptophyta > Magnoliopsida > Malpighiales > Erythroxylaceae > Erythroxylum > Erythroxylum roraimae. Next base: position 13,806,226 of record JAOSBL010000003.1, on the reverse strand, counting down.
TGAGGAGTCATTGGTGTGACATCCCCTTGCACACTCATGCATGGGGAGTCACGTATGAGACATCCCTATGCACACCCGTGCATGGGAAGTCACGGGTGTGACTCCCTTGTCACCCCCGTGCATTAACCATGCACGGTGGTGACATAACATTTAATGCAAAATTTACGAGAATTTGGTGTTTTAATGTAAAATTCACAAAATAACCCATTTAACATTCATGCAATATTCACACCATTTTCACTCAATTAATCTCACATTTAGATCAAAACACAAGGATTTGTAATTAAAATCAAGATATGACGGCAATTAAAATAATAGAAATTATACACAACAATGAAGTATTACAAAGGCATGAAGCACACTTGATTGCTAAAGGGTAAGCATAAGTTCTAGTTATTGATTTTAATGAAACTTATGCTTCTGTTACTTAATTTGACATAGTACGGACAATAATGGCTTTAGTTGCTCACAATGGATGATTAGTTTATCAACTAGATGTATAAACTTTTCTTAATAGAGAAATTATAAAAAACATGTTTATGTTTTGCAGCCTGAGGGTTTAGTGGTGGAATAATAAGAAGAAAAGGCGTACAAATTGCAAAAATTAGAGAAATCCATGATGCTTACTTTTGAGATGTCAAGTTTGGGTTTGTGGCATTATTTTTTAGGTTTAGAAGTTGTGCAAGACAAGAATGAGATTTTTATTAGTCAACATAAGTATGCAATTGATTTATTAAAAAAGAACAGTATGATTGGTTGTAAGCCAGTAAAGACACTATTGAATGCGAATGAGAAGTTGTCTTTAAATAATGGAGTAAAGAAAGTTGATGAGAAAATAAAATCAGAAGTTTACTGAGAGGTCTCTTATGTTTAACCCACACTAGATTTGACATTATTTTTTTTAGTTAATCTTATTTTTAAGTTTATGCACAATCCAAGTAAACATCACTTTGGAGCATCTAAGAGAATTCTCAAATACATTAAAGCAACATCAGATTTTGCATCATATATAACAGGGGAGAAGCTAATAATCTTGTTTCTTTCGCAAATAGTGATTGGATAACTTGTGCAGATGATTGGAAAAGCACTACATGATTCATATGTAGCCTTGGATCTGGAGCTATTTCATGGACTTCAAAGAAGCAGAATTGCACAACCTTATCAAGTACAAAGCTAAATAAATAAAATCACACCAACAACCAAACTTATACTGAATAAAGAAAAACAAAGCATAGTGAGACCTAGTTCCATTTCAACAGGGAGTTAGTTACAAAGGATGAGATATTTTTGAGCCATTGTTCTGCTGATATGCAGGCGGTAGACATCCTTATAAAAACATTGGCTAAAGATGTTCAAGAAATTTAGGTCCATGATAAGAGTTCAATGCCCATTGAATTAAGGAAGAAGTGTTTTGATTTAATTCAATATGGCTTATGTGATTATGATTGATTTTCTAATTTAGGTGTCATTTGTTTTTAGAAAATAAGGAGTTGTTGATTTTTTGCTATTCAGTTGATTATTTCGGTCCTATATATTGTTCACCAAGTGATTGATTGGTCACAGAGAAGTAGACATAAAAGCTTCAATTCTAAACTTTATGTAATTTTCAACACGCTGCTCAGCTCGAGGAAAATTTTTGTTTTATGAGTTACTATTGATACCTGATAATCATTTCCTTTGCTTAGTAACTTAGGTGACTTCCCCATCACACGACATGCATCTTTTTCATTTTCTTATCGCATTATTATTTGTAGTGACTTCCCCATCACACGACATGCATCTTTTTCTTTTTCTTATCGCATTATTATTTGTGGCTTGAAGTTGACTCATTTGTCCATAAAAGTATCTCAGGGTACGGTACGTTAAACAAGCTTATGGGATAAATTTTCCTTTGTTTTTTTTATTTATTTATTTGGTTGCCTGATAGTTGGTTTTCCTGGGGATTACTCATTTTTAGCTTTGGGTTTTCTTGCTCCATAAGGTTTATTTATTCACAAGGCTTCAGCTTTCTTTAGTTAGGCCTAAGACTTGCGTTTATTATTAATTTCATTGTGTTTTGGATAACATGTCCATTTGATCTTAATAATGTGTGATGTCTTTCGTATTATTTTGTTTCACCATTGCTCTTAACAGCAGAAGTAGTAAGGCTTGTTGAACTCTTTTTAATTATGTTTTTTGCTCCAAAATTTTCACGTAATCAACTTAAATTGCCACCAAATCCATCCTACCAAAAATGTAGAATTTGATTCCACCATTTTCAACACATAAATTAAACAATATGCAAATTTTATTTTCGAATTTTTTATCAAGATTAATTTCTTTTAAACATTTAGTTTCCGAAAAGCTTAATATAAATATATTAATTACAATGTTTTATATAATTTTAGAATTCCCGTTCAATTCGATCGTCGGATCCATCCAATTGCTGGACAAGAAAACTCAAAGTAGCTCTGAAAAAAGGATATTTGCTTTAAGAAAAGGGGCATAAATTGATGTAACAGACAAAATTGTTTTGGCTTTCAACTACGACGTCAAGACAGCTACCTGTGTCAGCCAAGCTAGCAACTTCTTAACACACGCGTCAAGAGTCCACGTGACAGCTAATCGCAGTTTCTAACTCGAAAGTGCAAGTATCAACGTATCTTATTCTTACATTGGCCAAAAACAAAAAAAACGTATCTTACGTTATTTATTTTACAAAATTTTAGGAGACCATGGTGTACTCTCTCAAAGTTTTCAACCCAAACTCTCATCTTGCCTTCACTTACATAGAGGGCAGAGAAGAGAAGCCCTAGAAACTAGAAAGAAATAGTAAGTGAATGTGTGAGGAAGAAAGATGTCAGTTACTTGCTTACCTGCTTCTACATTTTGGAACTTTGTTTAACCTATAAGCTCCTTTCTCTGGGTCCTCTGTTTTTGTCTTTGCCATGGCTTTTCAGATTAATCCTGCTTTTTTTTTAATTTCCCAATCACTTCCCTTTCTTTTTTCTTTTTAACTTGGTTGAACTGAAATAATTGAGCTTTACCCACTTAAGATCCTTTTGGTGTCCACCTTTTCTTTTATTTTTCTTTTGGATGCTTTTAATTAGTGAGCTTTGTTTTGGAGCAGAGAGAGAGAGAGAGAGAGAGAGGGAGTTGGTGTTATTTAAGGTTCAGATCTGAGGAGGCTGAGGTTGTTCCCAGCGATATCTCTTTAGTTTCTTGGTTTTCTTTTTGGACTTTTTTTTTAAAACCAAAAACCCACTTGCTTCTTTCTCTTTCTACTACTTTTACTTTTGCGCTAAAGTTGCTGGATTTTAGTATTGGAATCCTCTGTTTCTTAGAGAGAGTAGCTCAAGTAAGTCTCTTTAGGTTCTTAATGTTGGTTTTGTTTGTGGCCCAAAAGGTTATTGTTTCGAGCTACGCTGTCCAGAATTTCTAGACAAGAAGAAAGGGAAAAAAAGAAAACGGAGCAAGATTTGTGAAAATGCTGGCTATTGGTAGCCCAACTACAGCTTGTGTGCGAACAAGCACTACCTGCAACGCTTTACTCAGAGAGCTTCAGGTCTTTCTCTTTCCTCTTTTGCTATTGTCTACTCTGCTCTTTCTTGATTGCAAAAGTCCCGTGTTTGGAAAGAAGTAAAAGTGGGTTTCTTTTCTCTTCTTGGAAATTTATTTTGTACTTAAGTAATCATGGAATGCTCTTAAAGTTAGAGAGCATCAATGGCTTCTTTAGTGTCTCATAATGGAGCTAGAAATTAAGTCCCTTTTGACTCGTTTAGCCTCAAAAACTACCTATTTACTATAAGCTTACTTTAAGATTCTTCTCATTTTCTTTTTGTAAAGAGTTGGTTAGAAATTTTCTTGTTCATCATTCTCAGTTTTCTTTGTTCTCTGAGTTGTGTTGAGATGCAATTCCTTCTTTTCTTTTTATGGGTTAAGACACCAAGTATCTTTATTCTTATGGGTCTTTAAAAAACAAAGCAAAATTTGGAGGTTCTATGGGAATTTTATTATGTCAAATTCTTACTGTTGGACGACTTTTTGGTGTTGCAAACGTTGTTTGTAGGAACACTGTAGTCAACACATGGGTTTTTAATTCGGGATGAATTTTCCGCAAAGTGCTTCATTTTGTAATTACTTTAATTTTCATAAGGAATATATGGAAGTTGATTTGTATTTTTTTTTTTCGGGTGGAGGGTATGGGTTGGTGTTGAGTAATTCTTCTACGTGATGTGTTTCCTTTTCTTTTAATGATGGTTATGCTGGTGACTGCTTTAATTCAATTTAGTTGCTCATGCTAAGTGGTCTTGCTGTTCTTAATTTGGCTGCAAGCTTGGCATAGTCCCACTATTCACGCCCGAACATGATGACAAATGTCATCTCCAGAATTAGGTTTTTAAATTAAAAGAGCCTTTTGCCAGAAAAGAAACTGTAATTCCTTTCGTTATCTTAACTGGTTTTGCTATACTATGCGCAGCAAATATGGAATGACATTGGCGAGAGTGAAACTGAAAAGGACAGGATGTTGATGGAATTGGAGAGGGAATGCTTGGAAGTCTATAAGAGAAAAGTTGAGGAGGCTGCAAATGCTAAAGCAAGCCTTCATCAATCTGTTGCAGCCAAGGAAGCTGAATTAGCCACCCTCATGGCTGCCCTTGGGGAACTTAATATTTATTCACCGGTAAATAACTAAATATATTTATATATTTCCTTTGTAAACTAAGTATTTCAAGGCACATCCCAATATTCGTATATAATTCAACATAATTATTGTTAGAGAGAGAAGCTTTCTGATGCTAGTTCTGTTTTAGTTAGATCATTAGCCAGGTCTTGCAAGGTTCAGGCATGTTTCTTTTGATACATAGGACTCCTCAGTCTGGTTGGGTGCAATGTGATCTCTAAACAAGTTTCTATGTTCTATTGTGAGCAAACTGCATCTATAGGTATATGCATGCACAGGGAAATACATGTGTTCATCTAATGTATACATCCATGTAGGAATATATTCTTGATCTATATAGTTGTCTATTTCATCCAAATAACTGCAAAAGATTTTCAGGTCCAGACTGAGAAGAGGTCAGCATCCTTGAAACAAAAGCTTGCCGCTATTACACCACTGGTAGAAGATATGAAGATGAAGAAAGAGGAAAGAATGAAGCAATTTTCGGATATAAAGGCACAAATTGAAAAAATTAGCACAGAGATTTCTGGATACAGCATTCTTAACAATGCTTTCATGAGTTCCCTTTCGTTGGATGAACATGATTTGTCATTAAGAAGGCTTAATGATTATCAAATACATCTACGCACCCTTCAAAAGGAGAAGGTATACAATCTGTAATGTATCAAATACATCTGCACATCCCTTGAAACAAGGAGGTATGCATTGAAGCATTTCTATTAATTACATGATCATTTTTTATTTCCTTTTTGCAGTCTGATCGCCTTCAGCAAGTTTTTGGATATGTGAATGATGTACATTTGCTCTGTGGTGTACTTGGATTGGACTTTGGGCAGACAGTCAGTGAAGTGCATCCAAGTTTACATGGTTCAAACCAGGAACAGTCAACCAACATAAGCAATAACACGTTGGAAGGCCTAGGAAAGGCCATTGTCATGTTGAAATCAGAAAGAAAAGCTAGGCTTCAAAAGGTAATGAAGATTTTTCATTTCCCCACTATTGATTTTGCTTTGGGTATGAAATTATAACTGTGTTCTTAAATGCAGCTGAAAGATATTGCGGATTCACTATTTGAACTTTGGAATTTGATGGACTCATCAAAAGAAGAGAGAAATAGCTTTGCTAGGCTTACTTCAATTGTTGGATCATCAGAATATGAAATAATAGAGCCAGGAGTTCTTTCAATGGAGCTTGTTGAACAGGTTGGTGTGCACCCGGAGTGACTTATTTGTCCATGGTAGAAACTGGATAGTCATCTTTACTTCTTTTGATAGGCTTCAGCAGAAGTTGAGAGATTAACCAAACTGAAAGCAAGCAGAATGAAAGAACTTGTGTTGAGAAAGAGATCTGAATTGGAAGACATATGCAAAATGACTCATATTGAGCCTGATACAAGCACTGCTGCTGAGAAATCAAACGCATTGATAGATTCTGGTAGACACATTCCCCTTTTGTTTTTCATTTTCAAAGTTAGTTTTCTTTACAACTTATTGTTTTTGTATTAGATGCAGCCAATATTGGTTGATTATTGCTGTTTTTGTTCAGGTTTAGTTGATCCATCTGAACTTCTAGCAAGTATTGAATCCCAGATAGTTAAAGTTAAAGATGAAGCTACGAGCCGTAAAGAAATAATGGATAGGATTGATCGATGGCTTTCAGCCTGTGAAGAAGAAAATTGGCTTGAAGACTATAATCAAGTAAGATGAAATCGTGTCTACTGGATAACTATTTGTTGAGGACTAGACAGAGGGACTTCTATCTTGCTTCTCCCTTATTATTTTGGTCTGTGTTCGGAAAGCAATATGCGAATTAAAGTTTTGTACGCTGCAATGGTTTTATGATTTGATTATAATGCAGGGAGTAGGTTGATTCCTATAAATCTTGTGGCTGTTGTTTTTAGCACAGCAATTTTTTCATATTTTATTTGTTTTCATCTTTCCTGGTCTAACTTGTCATAAAATTTAAGTTTGATAGAAGTAGGTGGATGATTATGTTCATTTGGATTTTGTCTTGGAGCCTAGGTTTGTGGTCTAACAAAATTTCTTGTTGGATAACAGGATAGTAATCGATACAACGCTGGAAGAGGTGCACACATCAACCTTAAACGTGCAGAGCGGGCTAGAGTGACTGTAAGCAAAATTCCAGGTACTGTTTCATTTGATGATGCTGATCTGCCTGAATCTCTGCTACTTCTCAAAGCTCTGCTATACTCTTTTCAGCGATGGTTGACAATTTGATGATCAGAACTCTAGCATGGGAAGGTGAAAAAAAGATGTTATTTCTCTATGATGGGGTGAGCGTATTTACAACATATTCCATAGTCAATAAGTTCGTCGGTTTTGCATTTCATAATCTCCTGTCTTGACATACAGGTAAGATTGGTGACGATACTTGAGGATTACAAACTAACCAGACAACAGAGGGAAGAAGAGAAAAAGAGATCTAGAGTAAATTCAATTATCTTTTTCATTTTTGATTACTAGGATCTGTATGCAACAATTCCTTTAACCCATTTCCCTTTACATCAAGGCTCAAAGCTTGCTGCCTTTATCATCAATTTCATTTATTTATGTTGACGTGTTTCTTGGTTCTGTAATTCTTGGATCTTCAGAAAGTTGAGTATCCAATTGCAGAAGTGATGATCTGTTGTCTTTGCTATATATAAATCCTACTTTTAACTGTTGTGAGGGAACAGATCAGCTCTGATAGTTATTGAACAGTTTCTTAGACCATCCTTATTTTTCTGATGTGATAGTTAAATGTTAACATATTAGATATGTTGTTAATGATGGAGTTTGTAATTCCTCAGGATCAGAAAAAGCTCCAAGATCTACTGCTAATAGAGAAGGAAGCCATGTATGGGTGTAAACCCAGTCCAAGGAAAAGTAACAGTTTCAGGAAACCAAATGGTTTCCGTGCAAATGTTAATGGTTCCATGACTCCTACTCCTCGCCGTAACTCTGTTGGTGGTGCAACTCCTGAACTACTCACACCTCGGTCCTATTCTGGACGTCAAAATGGATACTTTAAAGAAGCGAGAAGGTTGTCTGTTGCTCCCCTGAACTTTGTGGCCATATCAAAAGAAGATACTATGTCATTTGCATCTATCAGCGGCTCTGACCCAGGTTCTCCTCCTCAGAATTGAGAGATGAACAAACAAATATGGTATGGCTTTCCTGGTAATAACCTTTTTTTCTCTTCAGTTTTGTCATCCAAAGAATTGTTAAATCTTTAATATCAGAGCAGTTTGAACTTTTCTTTTGTGCAGGAAGAGGCAAAATTGTAGAAGTACATGATAGTATACTTTGGTTGAAAGGCTTGTGAATATGAAACACATGTACACTAGTGTATGATTGCTGCTATTTGTTGGGTAGAGCGTAGTTACTGACATTTTGAGTTTGAAGGATTACCGGCGAGCAACTCTAATAGATAATAGTTTGGAAAGTACTTGTTAACCAGAAGTCACATACAATTTTATGCCTAAAACAATGTGGTAGTTCTAATAGTAGTAGACCATGTGTTCTATGGATTTGCTTGTGCTTTGCATATGTGTATATATATTACCACCTTCCGCTGTTGTGGGCTGTATTGATCTGATCTAGTGCATATTTTAGGAGTAATTGATATATGTGAAAGCTTTTACGGCATGTGCAAATGGAAATATTTGTGCAGCTGCCTAAAGGCTTGATACATATGTAAATATGTATGCACATGGTCTACATAGTGCATGTTCAGCCCTTCAAAAATTGGACGAGTATGATTTTCATACAAATCGAGGGCACTGGATAATTCGTTTCTTATATATATATCATGGACAAAAGAAAAAACGGAAGTTAACAAGAAAAAAAAATTGTTTAAATTTGATTTTTGTTTTAACAAATCGTCACGCAATTCGTAACATAAAAGAAGTTGATAATAGTATTCGTGGTTGAAACTCTAATTGCAATTAAGAACTAACAATTTGGGTAATTTCAATATTTGGATTTGAGAGTGTAGAGAGAAAAGAATCCGTCGTAGTTATGGCATCAGGCTTGAGGCTTGACTACAGATGGGCTGTCCGGCCCGAGCTTTGATTGACTAAGTTAGACTCTACACAAAATTATTACCCTGCATAGCTCAAGGCTTGATAGATAATGTAAGAAACGGCATCATTTTTGACAATGTCAAGCTGGGTCTAGCCCATTGACTATGCATCAGGCCGGGTCTAGTTGGATCTGGCTGGGCCAAAATTGCCATCCTTTATCCATAGTTATTTGTTAATCTTAGAAATCCGTTAGTTGTTTTAAGTAATAACTATGCTAGTTGTCAGACAACACTCAAAAATAATGTTTAAAATGACATCACTTTTTATAAAATGACGTCGTTTTTTACATTATCTATTGGGCCTCGGGCCATGCAGAGCCTGGGTAGCCCAGGCTAGAGGCTTGATTAGCCCAAAAAGTCTACACGAGGCTTGGTCAAACTTGAGTTTAGCCCATTGATCATGGGTTGGGCTGGGTTTAGTTAGACCAGGCTGGGCCAAAACTGCCGTCCATTATCTGTAATTATTTGTTAATCCTAAAAATCTGTTACTCATTTTTTTTTTAATTAAAAGAGAGAAATTACTGTAGCATTAAGCCACAATTCTAGGGAATGATATCCCAGCTATATCCTTTACCAGGATACCGAGACTACCCACTAGAGGCGTCTGTAACACATGAACTCCAACCTCAAAATCTTGAGCATAGTTGGCGAGCCAATCAGCAAGTCTATTAGCTTCCCTATATATATGACGAGTCTGCACATTCCAATCTCTATCAAGCAAATTCCGTATGCCTTTGACCAAAGAACTCTGCATGTCCTGTTGAGGCCGTGAGGATGAGAAGATGTTGATGACACCTAAAGAATCCACCTCTACCTCAATTCTCCTAAAGCCAAGATCCCACACCAGCATCAATCCATTGAAAACTCCCCATAGCTCTGCCGCCACAGAGGTACAAAAACCAATGTTATGCGTAAAGCCTCCTGCCTAGGCTCCATCACTTTCCCTCAATGCACGGTTCTCGACTAGCCTATCAGTCGCTCCTGCCGTTGACCTGTCCTACCGACAACACGACTAAACAATACTGTTGCTTTCTCAATCCAGGAAACATAATCCATAACAGTGACATGAGGATTAGATGGCCACTCGAATCTGACGTCGAAAATGCCATTGTTATGCCAGAACCAAAGAAACCAACAAACAGTACCGAAAATCACTGCCCATTTGAATTCGTTTGCCTTACGTATTCTAGTTAAATTATCTCTAAGCCAGTCTTGCTTGCTCCAAGTAAAGAACTGATTATTGATTATGGATCATTGAAAGGACAACCATACAGACCGTGCTACGAGGACAGTCTCGCACTGTATGGATGTTAGACTCATATGCTCCACAATTGGGACATGAATCATCCGAAGAGAAGTGCCTGATACACCGTTGTTGGTTAGATAAAAGCCATCCTCTTAGTAGGAGCCATAGGAATGCTCAGATCCGCTGTGGCCCTGCCCATTTCCAAGCTAGCGTCCAGGTGTGGTTCTCATCTGGAATGTTGTTCCGCTCGATCAAAATGTACGCAAATTTAGTGGAAAATTGTCCAGTCGCAGACGCTTCCCACACTATCCTGTCTTCACCAAGTTCATTGTTGGGGGGAATGATGCTAGCGATCGCCATGCATACCGTCACCGGCAACAAATCATGGAATAATTCCCATCACTAACCACCATAGTCATCCACAAATCTATTGACCAGTAGATTAATCATCACCTCTGGAATGATGTTCATGGCAAGCACTAATAAGGGACCCAAATCGTGTACCCATGGGTCTAGCCAAAACCGTTTATAAACGCCATTGCCAACGATCCATTTTATACCATGCAATACATGTTGCCAAACTGCCGCCATGCTTCTCCATATCATTGAACCCCTAGCTGATTTGAGGGTGAGGGACAGATTAGTTAGATCAAACTTATACTTAGCTCGCACTATGCATACCCATAGGGCAGTAGGGTCTGTAAGCAAAGTCCATCCTAGTCTGGTTAATAGTGCATCTTTTTGCGTCCGAAGTCGTCTAAGTCCAAGACCACCTGATTCCTTAGGCGTGCAAATAGTGTCCCACTGGACCAAACTAGCTTTTCTTTGATCAGAATTGGAGCCCCATAGGAAGTTGCGCATTACTTTTTCCAATCACAGAGCTGTCGCAGTAAGTGAGCAGTTTGCATGGTGTAGATAGGCAACGTAGAGAGCACCGACTGTATTAGCGTGGTTTTGCCTACTAATGAAATTAGCGTGGTTTTGCCGAATATCTTGGCGTGCAAGTATCCTTTGGACCTTGAAGTCGCTACTGTACCTTATCTAAGATGTACTGGTATGTTCGGCGAGTAGTGCGCTCATGCAATAACTGCACGCCAAGATATTTGCCAAGGTTGTCAGTTGGTTGAAATGCTAGCTTCCTGTTAATAGATCGAGCCACTGTCCGAGACACATTCTTTGAAACATGACATCGAGTATTGGCCTGGTTGATCTTCTGTCCAGATGCCATGGTAAATTCTTCAAGTATCTCCTGGATGATGCTAATCCGTTCATCTTGAAACGCAACAAATAGTATGAGATCGTCGACAAAAAATAAGTGGAACAACTGGAGCCCCCCGACTTAACTATATCTGTTTCCGTTGCCCGAGGGTTACTTCCTTATTAATCAAGTGTCCTAATCTCTCCATGCATAGGACGAAATGTAAGGGCATAGAGGATCCCCATATCGAATGCCACGAGACGGAGAGAAAGTTTTCGAGAGTTCCCCACCCCAGCTCACTTGCATGGAGACTGTGGAGATGCATTTCATGATTAGGCTAACCAGCTCCATAGGTAACCCAACATCAATAAGGGGAGGGCTGATCCTCTGTCCAAATTACCCAGTACCAACCCTGTCCAAGTGGATCTTAGCCATCCACTTGTGTGGGATCCATATAAGTGGATGGCTAAGATCCACTTGAACAGAGTTGGTACTGAATAATTTGGACAGGGGATTTGGGGTGCAATAAGGGTATCTAGTATAAAATTCCAGTTCAACTGATCATAAGCCTTTTCTAAGTCTACTTTAATAGCTAGAAATCCTGTTTTGCCCTTCTTTCTTCGCATGGAATGGAGAACTTCCTGTACTATAATCAAGTTGTTCGTAATCCGACACCCTGGGAAAAAACTAGATTGTGTAGGTGCAATGATGTCATTCAGGTATGGTTTGAGACGATTAACCACGACTTTGGAAATTGCCTTGTAAATATCCGAGCAAAGGCCGATTGAGCGAAAATGTTGAAGATGGACTGGGGAAGGGGTCTTAAGGGTCAGTACAATAATAGTTTGATTGAACTCAGCTTCCCAAATTTGAAGTCGAAAAATCCGCTGAATAAAACGCACCATAGAATTTCCAACTATTTCCCATTGTTTTTGGAAAAACAAAGCTTGGAAACTAGCCAACCTTGGGGCATTATGAGGGTCCATATCAAATATCGCAGATTTCACTTCATCATCACTAATTAGACAACCTAATGTGATCACCACTTCACTAGGTAATGGTGGAAAATCTCCTCTAACCTGGACATGCACTGATTCGGGTTCCTCGGCAGTATATAACTTCTCAAAATATACTTTGGCCATATTCCTAAGTGTGGTAGAATCTCAGACCATTTTCCCATCCTCGTCTCTAAGGGAGCTGACCCGAGCCATTCGTCGCTTAGCCATTGTAGTTGCATGGTAAAACTTGGTGTTACGGTCCCCATGTGAAATTCATTTACAACGTGCTTGTTGGTGCCCATAGAGCTCCTTTTCACATAATAAATGCTTCAGTTTTGATTGGAGAAATACTCCAAGTTCTAGCAGATGGTCTGAGGGTCGAGTTTAAGGGTGCGTTGGATGCCCGCTATTCTTGCCAGGAGCTTGTTTTTACGTTTGAAAATATTCCCAAAGTCTGTTTTGTTCCATTCCTACAGTTTACTAGCAAATGCCAAGAGTAATCATGATAATTAGGCCGCCAATTGATTTGTGCAAACTCTGCAAAATTTTCATGGGCTAGCCAGGCAGATTGAAAACAGAACTGGTGGGGCTTGCAGTAGGAAGGAGTCTATTTTCCAAATTGAACCAATAAAGGCCGATGATCTGATTGTATAAAGGGAAGATGCATTACTGACATATTATGGAATACCGCATACCATGGATCTGAACAGGCCCTATCAATCCTTGCCATTACGTTACCCCTCCTCCATGTATATCTTGCTCCATCAAAACCAAGATCATGCAAGCAAGCTCGTTGAATGCACGCTTGGAATTGTTTATTTACCACTAGTTGTTTTCTCGAGCCTCCTCTCTTATCCGCAACTTCTAGTTTGGCATTAAAGTCGCCCCCTAATAGCTATGCCCCATGTGTAATACATGCAAGTCGTTGTATATTCTTCCATAGGTGCTTTTGGAGATGGTAATGTGGGCTGGCATAAACCACTGTAATGTAGAACGTGTGGTCTTCCCGTACAATCTTGACGTGAAGAAACTGCTTGTGAGCTGCCAAGACCATGACATCTGAGTCCTCCCTCCACAAAAGCCAAACACACCCTGAAAAACCTTCAGCCTCCACCCGGTAGGAATGAGTGAATCCCAAGTGCCCAAGAACCTTATCAGCCCGATGTCTGCTGATTCGAGTTTCAGACAACATAACAAGGAAAGACTTATGCATCCGAACTAAATTCATGAGAACGGTTCTGAAGGCCTTGCCTCCCACCCCTTGGCAATTCCATAGTAAGATCTGCATAATAAAATTGATACAAGTATTAGCATCCGCTCCTAATCCAGAGCGATGGGGTCCTCTTCATATTGTTCACCGCCAACGTGAACACCTGCTGTTTGGGGGACGATCTCCTCTTGAGAGTCAAGCAACATCGGTACATTCTTTAATTCATGTGGAGTTGAGCTGATATCTGGAGGTTTGAACGGGGCCACCTCATATCTATGTTTACCTGGTATCATAGTATTTTCCTCAAAGTGGACCAGAACGCTATCCTCCTCACATTCCATTTCATCCTCCGTTGGTAGTGAGAATGAGTTGTCTGGATAAACCACTTCTATGTGGATTGGGATAACTATTGCCGTGTGGTCTCTGCCTCCCCCTGTTCTGGGTTGTGATAATACAGTAGGTTGAGACGCATGATGGGCCCTTCCTGGTTTCTCCTTTGTATCTGCCCCAAAAGAACGTTGGGGTTGAGTGTGAGCAACTCCCTTGTCTTTATTGGCTGCACGAGGCCTGGATTTGCTCCCACCTGTCGAATGGTCCATATAAGACTTTGCTATCCTTACCTGGACGCCAAATTGGTCCAAGTCCTGACGACCAGAATAAGAGGCGCTATAATCCTTCGCCACACTAGCTTGTCGAGCACTATCAGTCCCCACCATCTCATTGTCGTTCAAGACTGAAAACCTGGACTTGAATCCACGGTCCATACATGTCCTTGCTAGCCTTGGTGGCAGGTGTACTAGTTTCTTTGTGTTGGAGTTTTTAAGTAAAAACTAAACTAACGAATAATTAGAATACATAAAATAAAAATACAGAGTTGAGAAACACTCATCTTTATTCTCATTATCTCTATATAAATCATTTCAATAATTCCTGTATTTATAAGTTTACAAGGATAACAAAAACTGCCTGAATTTATTGTAATTGTAACTGCCTAGAATTTATGCAGATAACAAATACCA
>JAOSBL010000003.1:13740601-13758174 GCA_027568915.1 Erythroxylum roraimae | reverse complement strand
ATCTGATTATGATCAGATCATAATATTATGAAATATACATATCTTTGACCACACTAAGGCTAGTTACTAAGGGGTTCACTCAGACCTATGGTACTGACTACCAAGAAACATTTGCTCCTGTTGTGAAGGTAAATACTATTAGGATGTTGTCTTCCTTGGCTGTAAATTTTGAGTGGACTTCATATCAACTAGATGTCAAAAATGCGTTTCTTAATGAAGACTTAGAAGAAGTCTTTATGAGCCTACGGTATCTACGGTATAGGATACTACGGTATCTAAAAGGAACTCCTGGGCAAGGTTTAATGTTTTGTAAGCAGAACAATCTTCAAGTTGAAGTCTATACCGATGCTGATTGGGCAGGGAGTGCAACGAATAGAAGATCAATTTTAGGTTATTGCACATTTGTTGGTGGTAACTTGGCGGAGTAAAAAACAAAGTGTTGTTGCAAGGAGCAGTGTTGAAACTGAGTTCCGATCAATGGCACATGGAATTTAAGAAGTTTATGGATTAAAAGGATACTGGAGGAACTGCAAATTCCTATTTCAGTTCCTATGAAGGTGTATTGTGATAACAAGGCTGCAATTTCAATCGCCCACAACCCGGTCCTTCATGATAGAACAAAACATGTTGAGATTGACAAACACTTCATTAAGGAGAAGATTGAAAAAGGATTAACTTGTGTTCCCTATATACCGACTTCACAATAGGTAGCGGATATTTTTACAAAAGGGTTATACAAGAGGCAGTTTAATGTTCTGGTTACCAAGCTAGCTATGGAAGACATCTACAAGCCAGCTTGAGGGGGAGTGTTGGGAGATATCCACCCAGCTATGTCCTAGGTGTTAATGACTGCTAGAAGTTAACTAAATTAGATCAATTAGAATATTATGTACAGCTGTTTAGTTTCCTAGAATAGCTCTTTGCACTCTTACAAATACTTGTAGCTATGTATTGACAGTCACGACAATAAGCAACGCCTTTGTTCAGCTTGTAGTTTCTTTTGTTACTTGACTTTATAATGAACACCCATTCTAAATTATTTTCTCATTTTGTTGCATCTCATATTGAAATGAAAACACAATTGAATACCTTTGACCATACTTTAAGAAGTCAAAATGCCAAGAAGCATTTTTCATCATTCACACCTATATGACTCAGAATGGTACTCTTTATCGATCCTCATAAGTAGACACACCATTTCAAAATATTGCAGCTCAAAGAAAAAAAAAGACTTCTTGAAACCACTAGAACCTGCTATTCTAAATGCACGTTTCTAAACAATTTAGGGTTAATGTATTTTCTTAGCATGTTTCTTGATTAAATGCATGCCTTCATCTGTTCTTTGTGGTAAGACTCCTTATAGTATTCATTTTTCTAATTTATCCTTATTCCCCTTTTCATCCCAAATATTTGTAGTACATGTTTTGTCTGTGATGTTTGCCCTAAGTAATTAAGTTAGATCCCAAAGCTTTAAAATGTGTTTTCTAGGCTACTCTTATATACAAAAAGGGTATTAGTACTACTATCTTAATCATAACAACAATCTTAGACAGTCGATGTCACTTTTTTGAAACATTATTCATCTATTCTTTGTGGTAAGACTCCTTATAGTATTCATTTTTCTAATGTATCCTTACTCCTTTTTTCATCCCAAATAGTTTGTAGTACATGTTTTGTCTGTGATGTTCGCCCTAAGTAATTAAGTTAGATCCCAAAGCTTTAAAATGTGTTTTCTAGGCTACTCTTATATACAAAAAGGGTATTCGTACTACTCTCTTAATCATAACAACAATCTTAGACAGTCGATGTCACTTTTTTGAAATACATTCCTTTCTTTCTTACATCTTCAAATTTGGAGAAAGACAATGACATGTTGATTTATAAGATTACATATTAGATCAATAACATTACCCTACTCCTACACAACCACCACTGCCACGTATTAGCTGGAGATATCATCCTGTTACAAGTTCAATACCAATTTTTTCTTTGATATTAGATCCAACAATTGATGATTTTGATTTTCCAATTGCTCTATTCAAAGGTAAGTGCCAGCATACTTATCCTATTTGATCTTTTGTTTCCTATAATCACTTGTTTTCCCATTCTTGTTTTTTACATGGTGACTCAAGATTGGTCCTTACATCAGCTAGACATTAAAAAATGTCCTTTTACATGGTGACTTTTGAGAGGAATCATATATGGAGCAACCACCTAGTTTTGTTGCTCAAGGGGAATATGAAAAAGTTTATGTCCAAGAGTCCCTATATGGTTTAAAATGGAGCCCTCGTACTTAGTTTGAAAAATCTAGTCAGAGTATGAAGTAAATAAGAGTAAGTCTAATCACTCAAATTTCTATAAATAATTTGCATCTGGTATCATTCTCCTTATTTTTATAAATAATTTGCATCCAGTATCATCCTCCTTATTTTGTATGTGGTATATTATCATTACTGAGAGTGATACTATGGGTATTTCATCCTTGAAATCCTTCATTCACAATTAGTTTCACATAAAAGATTTAGAGGCTTTAAAGTTTTTTTTGGAGTAGATGTGACAAGAAGCAATGAAGGCATTTTCTTATTTCAAAGGAAGTATCTACTTGATCTATTAACTAAGATCAAAAACAAAACAGATTCTTCTAATGTATAAAACAAAAATTCCAACAGCTTTTGCCACTATACCCGGTGCTTTAACACTCCCTAATTTGCAACTCACCAAAGATGAAGATTTTTTAAGACCTTCAGAAATACAGAAAATTGGTTGAAAAATTAAGCTATCTTATAATAAATATCAAAATTAAATATTGTAAGGTCAATTCATGTCTTCTGTAATAGTTCACCATTACATTGCTCTAGAACAAATCTTAAATTAATTAAAGGGAGCCCCCTAGACAATGGTTATTATATAAAAATCATGGATATACTCACATCAAGTGTTTCTCAAATATAGATTGGGCAGATTTTAAGATTGATAAAAAATTCACTACTGGCTACATTTGTCCTTCTTAGAGGAAATATGGTCTCATAGAAAAGTAAAATAGCTGGATTTCTCTTTATTGTAGTGTAACTTCCCTCTGAATTCAGATAGAGAAGGTTGATATACCTTGACTATCTTGGTACTTTTGTAACTCTTAGGATAGTTGTGCTATAGTTTTTCAAAAGAAATATAAATTTGCATATAAAGCTATGGCATAATCAATGTACGAGGTAATGCGGATATGTCAATTCTTAATTGAATTGGTCTCAAAAGCTCAATACCAGCAAAGTTGTGGTATGATAACCAAATTGCTCGATATATTACTTCTAATCATGTGTTTTAAGAATGAATTAAACACAGTGACATTGACTGCCACTTCGTTTGTGAAAAACTACAACAAAACTTGATCTCTACACGATATATGAAAATTGGAGAACAACTTGAAGATATTTTCACAAAAGCTATAAATGAAGATTAGGTCAATTATATTTGTATCAAGCTGCACTTAATATCTTTACTCCAACTTGAGAAGAAGTATTACAAATTGTAAATCTACATCTATAGATTGTATAGGTTACAGGATCCTATCCAGTGATTGTAGGAATCCCATTAAGTCTCTTAATTAGGAGCCAAATAGTTAATATATATATATACATATAATGCTATCCAGCGCATACAATACAACAATTTGTATCCAATTAAAAACATTTGTACACTTATTGTTGCACAAGAATATATTAGTATAATCTTATGAGTAAACAAGGAACAAAATCTAATTCTTTAATTCATGCAAAATATTTGGCCTTCAACATTGAGAATATAAGTTGTAAGCCTATGTGGTTTTATTTCATGATTTTCTGCACTATATATCGATGACCATGGATCCCACTCTACACATTTCTCCTATGCTATAGATTCTCAATAAGTTGTGGTAGTAAGAAGAATGCTCTAATTTTCAATAAGTTAGAAGAATGCTCTAATTTTCTACCTTCTTCTAGGATATGATGATTACATGACAAAAGATAGCATACTTAATAGTTTTTGGCATAGAGATAACTTGAACATGGTAGAACAAGAGAAAATGAATAACAAAATACAAATATAAACATACACTCAAGTGTATGAAATATATTTTTGAAATATGACGTATCATCATTTCCAACAAAAAACAACTATGTCGCATGAATATTCTATAGCTAATGATGTTAAAAATCAAATGTTCTATCAGAAGAAACTGGACAAATTAAAAAGACCACCATTGAATATTTGGAGGAAGTCCTAATTAAAAGAAAAGAGGAAAGAAACCAAGAAAAAAAAAGATTACCTCTGCAGGTTGGTGACCTTTCCCATGCATGTCTTCCATGGTCTGAAAAGCAAGTAGATATAGCTTCTCCTTGCAGAAATACTTAATTAAAATATGAAAAGTATTATAATCTGGATTTATTGCTAATTCATCCATTTTCCTCATCATTTTCATCACACTCTCCATTTCGCCTGCTCTGCAGTAGGTGCAAAGCATTGTGTTTAAGATAACAACATCATATTTGTCATATTTTGCTTCAAATTCCTTCACCAGTTCTTTTGCCTCTTGCAAAAGTCCAAGTCGGCAGAAAGCTGAAATCATTATACTATGGGCATAGCCATCTGCATGTGAGAAACAAAATTACTCATTTTCTGGCAAAAAGTCAATTAGAATTATATCTCCGTAACAGTATGAACAAGGATAGTAAATAAACCAAGAAAATAGGAACACAAAATTCTCAAAGAGAATGGATGATATACAAGTATTAGAATCAATAGTTAGAAGATAAAATTACAATTTCTAATGAAGAATGAGTTCAATTCATATAAGAGAATTTTACTCACATTAATTCTTGATATTAAAAACAGCATTGAATTTGTTACAAATTTAGACTAGGTATTAAGCTTAGTCCTCTTCAAAGATGGTGAACTCTATGCCTAATGAGCTTACCAAAATATTCAATTTCTGATAGCTAGTGTACCTGACTTGACACATTTTCCCTTCATTTCATCAAAAACTGATCTAGCTTCATTTATATGCCCGGTTTTAGCAAGGCCATCCATCAATATGCAGTAGGGCATCTAAACAGGGAATTTGATGAGACACAAGTAAATAACAAGAATAAATAAAGCAATAAACACAAATGAAATAGAATAAGAAGAGTGAAGACAAAATAATCAAAAAATGACTAAGAGTACAAACATGTTAGTGTGACCTGTGCATAACATAGTTTTAACGAGGAAGCAACAGGAATCAATAAAAACAAGTTCCTAATTAAATAATTGCAACAGAAAATAAAAGGACCTCTTTATTCAGCATCACCAGATATTGATGACTTAGATTAATACTTTCATAATCATAACAATGCCCAATATTCCTTCTAAACTAAATAAATGCCTTTCTGGCCATGGATTCTTTGGGGATTAAATTCCATAATATTTTACCAACAACCAAAACATCATAGATTTATAAACAAACTTTAATATAGAAGTAGGACTACAAATTGATTTAATCAAGACAGAACTTGAATATACAATATTCGTGTCAAGTTACAAAAGATGAACAAGGTTAAACCACATGACAATTGGTCACATAACTTTTCATAGAGCTTTGATTACCTCATCTTCTGCATATCTCAAAGCTTCCAACTCCAGTAACAGCTCTTTGGATTTTTCAAACAAGCCCCCCCTAACATATACCTTCAATAATGTTGTCAATATTATCTGCAAATATAATTCAATAACAGATAGCAAGGCCATAACAACTCAGTAAAGGGTGAAAACAATCTAAAGAAGAATAAAGATTACAAATTGAAGAAAGAAGGGACTATTAAGTGAGAAAAATAGAAAGGACATGAGAGTACACATCAAAAATCATGAGTCAGACAAACAGAAAATGTTTTATAGATGCGCAGCCAAATTGACACATAATTTCGAGACATACTAAATAGAGAAGGAAAAGTAAGGATTAAACGCAACAAGACCACCTATGGCATTGGTGCTTTAGACAAAACTTCCTCTGCATGAACTTAAAATGTTATTGAAGTTACAAATGACGAATCAAAAATCACAAATAATGAAATGATAGATAACAGTCCAACTGATTATTTCTTTGGCATACTCTCTGTATATATGAATTATAGAAATTAACACACCAAAACAATTTGTTGTCAACTTCCCACACAAAAAAAAAAAAGAACACCACTTTGTTATTGATGTTTCCAACAAACTTCCTGATGTAAGTTTATGTTGTGCAACAGAAGACAGATGTTATGAGAGTGCATGCAAAGGAAGAGAATGTCAGAGGTTGGCAGTAGGGGAGAGAGAGAGAATCAAAACAATATCATTTTTGTCTGATTTTCTTGTTACAACAGAACATACATATATAGCAGCTGTCTTTCATGAGCGCATATTGAATGTTCCCATTAATTAGTTACATAAACAACGTCTCCCTTAAGTTACTACAAGTATGTGACACCATTCTTTATTTAAAACTTATGATTGTTGCCTCCCTCATCCTTCTTTTATCTTCCATAACAATGCCTCCTTCCTTGAAAACCTTGTCTACAAGGTTCACTTCAAGGAAACACTTCTGAAGCTCAAACAAGGATTCCAAAGTCCCCTATGCTGGTCTACTATTGGACCACTGCACCAACACTAGAGTTGCTGGTTTGCAACAAAATTTCACCATTCTTCAACCCAAAATGGCTTTTGGAACTTAAATTCATGGAAATAGGGTCCTTTTCTGAGACATATTTCTTTAGTTGGGATACATGGAATGATGGACGGATGAATAATTTTGGAGGTAGTTGTAACTTGTAGGCCACCTTATTGAGACTTAGATAGGGTCTATAATACAAGGGGAAGAGTTTGTGGTTGCCTCATCTTTGTAATGAATGTAGTCTATATGGTTAGAGCTTCAGAAACACTCATTGTCCCATTTCAAACTTGATGTTTGTCCTCCTTTTGTCAGCTTCTTGTTTCATCTTGTGCTAAGCCCTTCAGAGATCAAACTTGGTGATTGGTCACTCCATCACTCATCACTAAATCCACTAGTAAATTCTTGGAATCCCATGCAGAAATAAGGAAGATACAGGGGAGGAGAGTATCCATACAATAGCTTAAATGGGTGGAGTATCCCCACAGAAGTAATGCAAGTAAGTTTCCAAAATTGTGGTGATTGCATCAATTTGCCATCTGAACAAGGGTGGTAGGTAGTTGAGAAATTTAAGCTTGCTCCTTGTAGTTTGAACACTCCTCTAAAACAAATTGAGAAATAGGGGATTGCGATCACTCATTACTTTCTCTAGCATGCTGTGGAGCTTGAAAACGTGATCTATGAATAATTGGGTTATCTTAGCTTCTATACGAGGATGTTTGATAGTTACAAAGTGAGAATGTTTACTAAGTCTACCTACCACAAACAGTCTAGATTTGCCTCAAGATGTCGATAATCCTTCTATAGAATCCATGTTTACTCCATCCAACATCGTTTTGGAATTGGTAACATTCTTAGTGACCTACCATCGTTTACTCCATCCAACTTCTCTGAAATATCAAACACTCCATATAATTTTTAACATCCTTAGTTAAATTTTCCAATAGAAACATTCTGAGTGACCTCCATATGGCCCATTATGTCTTATAAATATTAGTTTTTTTTCTCAATTCCTGATTAAATCCAATCACCAATCTCTCTTTACACCTCAACAACACCACCTCCAATTCATACTTGCTTAAATTCAATTCCCCTAACTTCAGGTTCATCATAATGTCTTGAGTGGTGGTATCTTGGACCCAACTTGCCTCAATTTTCCCCAAGAGTTGTCTTTAGTTGTTTAGTGATATTGATTCTTGACAATACATCAACTGCCTTATTTTCGTTTCCACTCCTATATATCACTTTGCAGTCGCATATGAACTTGGCAACAAAGTTTGTTGGAATGCAGTGGTGATTCTCTACTCCAACAAATACTCAAGGCCTTAGTGATTAGTTTACACCAAGATTTTTCTACCATTGAGGTAATGATGTCATTGTCTAATTGCCTTAATAACTACCAAGAATTCCTTTTCATAAGTATATAGTCTGATGTGCTTCAAGGCCAAGGTCTTACTTTAGAAGGCAATGGGATGTTTATCATGTTGAAACATTGCCCCTACGATTGTTCCACTCGCATTAACCTCTATGATAAAGGATTGAGAGAAGTTGGGTCTCACTAACATAGGTGCTGCTATAAGAGCTCCATTAGGTTGATCAAATGCCTATTGCTTGCTTCCTTCCTTCCCAATTCCATTCGGTGGTCATTTGTTTCCTCAACATTTGAATCAAGGGTTTTAACTAATTGAGCCTAATTCTTAATGGACATTATACATTAACCAATTTGGCCAAAGAATCCTCTTAAACCCTCAAGGATTGAGGAGCTAACCTATTATGAATTATTTCTGTCTTCTTTGCATCTATGGCTACTCCACCAAATGAGACAAAATGTCCTAAATATTCAATCTATCTTGCAACAAAATGCACTTATTCCCCTTATGATAATTGGTGATTTTGAAGAACCCTCGTAGCATATCACAGATACTCCAAGTGCTAATGAAAGGAATTGTTGTATATTAGAATGTCATCGAAGAAAACTAAGATGAATCTCCCCAAGAATGGCTTGAATATGTCATTCGTAATGCTTTGAAATGTTGGAGGAGCATTAGTTAGCCCAAAGAGCATCACAAAGAACTCATTATGTCTCTCATGAGTCCTAAAGGAAGTCTTGGTAATATCATCTTCATGCATTTGAATCTGGTGATAACTAGACCTAAAATCCATTTTGGATTATCAACTTAAGCCATGCAGTTCGTCCAATAGCTCCTAAACTAACAGTATGGGAACTTGTCTTCTAATGTTTTCTTATTAAGTTCCCTATAGTTCCTAAACATCCTCCAAGAGTTGTCTTTCTTCTTCACCAAAACCATAGTAAATGCATATGGACTGATGTTATACCTAATGAAGCCTTGCTAAAGCAACTCCTTTATAGCCTTCTTTATTGCATCTTTCTATTCCTCCGAGTATCTACAAGGCTTAATGTTGATTGACTCGGTGCCCTCCTTCAATCTAATTCTATGGTCATGCATTCAATTTGGAGACAATTGACTAGGTTCTTTAAATACCTCCCCAAACTCTGCTAGCAATGCATTTCATTCCTAAAAAATGCCACGTTATTCCTCTAGCTTCATATTTTGCATCTGTTACCCTAATGGATGTGTCAATTGCTTCATATATACCCCACCATTCCTAGGGCCTTTAAGCATCTTGTTGAAGCCTTTGATGGAGAATAGTTTGTTCCACCTACTCAAGTTCCCTTTCAGTGTTATCACGCCCCCATCCCACTTTAACTTCGCAATGCGGCTTTTGAATTTACACTACATATTATTTAAGGTCACCAACCACTGTATTGTAGAGCAGTAATACTTTCTCGTAACTCTCAAAGTTTGTCGCTCACCATCCTTTCCCATTTTTTTGGAAAATGAATAAAGTTTTATTACATCAAGCTAAGCTTGACAAAACTAAAATGGCAAGAAAATCAAAGTTAACTCCCAAAACAAAATACAAATTTTAGATCTTGGATCCCAACCCATGATTACAACAATAGCTCTATAAATTCCAAAGTATCTTCATTCTTTGGCTGACTTTGGACTGAGTAGCATGTGTTAAGTAGTTCTTTGACCCAATTAACAACCAAGTCTCCTAGGATTTGATTTTCCATGTTTATTCCACTGTATAGACGTTTGTTCCTCTCCCTCCAGATCGTGTATAGTACAACTGAAAGCAATTTTGATGATAATCCCATCTTTCTTAAGTGTGTTAACCACTCTTATGACCCATCGTCCAATCCTTTTATGGACAAAATACTTGCATTTAGTTTTGAACTCGAAGCTGAATAGATTGGGATACTCTAAACTAGAAACATAGGTGAGGTAGTGTTTCAATATCATTTTTGCACAGCAAGCAACTGGGATCAAAGCTTCCAGAACTTCCAAACCATCTGCTTTTTGTTCTCAACCTGTTCTTGATGGCCACCCAGTTGATAATTGAAGCTTTAGGGTATAGAGTGTTCCCACATATAAGCTCATACTAAGGACCTTTGGGGTTGTAGGCTCTTAATATCTTATAGAATAAGGAGTTGCTAAAATACAGGGAGCTAATGATTAGCCATATAGGCTTATATTCTTTAGAAGCTGGTTGCCTATTTGCTTTACAATTCATCAGGCTGTCAACACCTCTATAATTGCAGCTACAAACCCCATCCTTGATTATGCTACTAACTTTAGCTTTCAATGGAATCCTAGTGGTCAATTGTAGCATCTCATTTCTACTATAGAGAGGGCTTAAATCATTCCAATTGTCAAACCAAAATCATGTTAACTCTCTATTACCTTGCTTTATCCAAGGATAAATTTAGTCCCTCATGTTGAGCAGCTGTCTAAAGCTCCAGGAATTTCCCTATTTTGCTCCAATTGCCATAAGCTTTTGTCCCTTAGATAGTACCGATTTATCCACTTTAACCATATAGTTTCCCTATCCTTGAATAACCTGCATATCCTCTTCGGCATAGTCATCAGAGGTACCAGACCTAGTCCACCCTCTTCCTTAGTGAGACATAGCTCTTCCCACTTTACTTTTGCTCCTTTGGAGTTGCCTATCTTTCCAAACCACATAAATAGTTTAATGGATCTTTTTATCTCCTTGATGATCTTTTTAAGCAATACCAAGGAAGCACTCCAGTGTGTATGTACATTCTACAAAACTAATGAGATCAGTTGTAGTCTACCAGCAATTGATAGATATCTATTTTGCTAGGCATTTATTTTGGATCAGTAGCTCTCAAGTAGGGGTATACAATCAACATACCTTCATTTGTTTGTTGTCATGGGTACCTCCAAATATTTGAATGGAGGAGATTGAACATTAAGCCTTGTCAGTCTGCTAATTTCATCCCCGTTTTGAATGTCAAAGGAGATATAGGTGCAACTTTTAAAGAAACTAGCTTTCAATCCTGACAACCTGGTGAACGCTTTTTGGGTTCTCATGATGAGTGTTAGAGAGTAAGCATCAGCTCCACAAAAAAGCATAAGATCATACGCAAATGCTAAATGATTTAACTCCATATCCTTGCATTTATGGTGGTACTTGAACATGGGATTTTCAGCCGTGAGAGTATGCAGCAACCTGGAGAGAACTTCAATAGCTAGAGAGAAAAGGTAAGGGGAAAGGGCCTCCCCCTGCCTAATTCCTTTATACCTTTTGAAGTAATTTGTTGGATTTCCATTGATAAGGATGATGAAGTTAACTTAGGCAATGCATTCCTATATCCAATGGACAAATTATTGAGGAAAATCAAAAGCTTGAAGGCATTTGATGATGAATTCCACTAGATTTCTTTATTCAATATTGATCTCCTTTTTATAGGAAAGCTTATCATAGTACAAGAGTTGCTAATTAGAAAGAGTCCTAATCTACAGAGCTTATCATTATCCTTTAGGAGTTCCATAATCCTAACAATTAGAAACTAAATTGGACTTTACCAGAAAAAATATCAAATTCCTATTGCCAAGTAAGAATACTATGGTTATTATAAAATAAATAAACGAACTGCCAAATCAATCAGTCTTGTATTTCTTCTATCTTTTATGATATCTCTAACCCACAAAGGCATCATCCACATCAAGGATCTAAAGCTTCATTATTAACTCAAGTTTTGGTTTCAACTCTTTTAAGAAGAACTCTATGAGGTAATCCTCAGAGAGTGATAACTTGTTGGAATATTTGTCGAAATGGGTGCAGTACTCTTGTACCATCCCATCCTATCAGAGCTCTATGAAGTCCCCTACTAAATCTTCAAGAATCTCCTCATCAAACCTCTCATAAGTACCATTACAAACTCCTTCCATCTCATGTTTTCTTACCCAGGTCTATTTTGCATCACCAATTGATACCACTCTTTGATGCAAAAGAACTTAAAAGTCTAACAGAAATAAAAGAGAAAAGATTAATCAATCACAAGCTTTAATTTGGTGGGACGAGGATTGAGAATTGAATTGAAATTAAAGATAAAGGCTGAAATTCAGATTGTATTAGGATTCCTTATTAGATAGGAGGTAGCAGTATTATGTTATTCTTATTTAGATGTGTTATCCTAATTGTATAAGAGTTACAAAATTTCCATTATAATAGGATTTAAATTAGAAATTCTATTCCTACTAGAATAAGGGTTCTGAGAACTCTATATATATGTGTACTCGGCCTTTCATTAATAAGAAGCAATTTGAAATTTTTCTACAAACTTGAGTTTTCAACTAGAAGGTACGATGCTTTCTTCTAAGAGTGATTCTTAGTTTCCTACTATCCATTCTTTGTGTTCTTCACTAAATTCCAACAACTTCCAGCCCTCTCAAACCTACATCCTAGCCATCTCAAACCTATGTTCCAGCCATATTAGATCCTAAAATCATAAGCCTAAATTTCGAGCAACCAAACCTTAAAATTCCAACTATACAAAATTTGAAAATTTTGCATTCCTAGCCATATTTAAACCTTGAAACCTGATATTCTAGCAGCCTAATATCAGTCACACCTCCTAATTTTGTGTTTTTAGCTACTAGTTAATAATTCTTCTATTTGTCCTACATCACTCTTGGGCAGAGCCTTCTAAGTGTATTGCGACTATCCCTACTTTAAGGGTTTCTAGCATATGATCAAGAGTAAAAAATTGCTCAAACTATTAGATCCATCCTTTCACTACAATGCCTTCAAGTGTGGGGAAATCAATTTTGCTAAACCTTGTTGGAACAGTATATCCCTCATGCTAAGTCAAGCTTTTCACAATGGGTTCCTCCTTTCCCACTTGAGGCTCTTCTTTAGGTCCTCCAAACTTCTGCGTGAATTGTGGAACATGGATTTCAAGTCCCCCAACTCTTTTTCTTGCTAGTCAATTTTTGGTTTGATTTTGCATCAACAAAGTTTGCATTCTGCATTTGTATCTCTAGAAGGAAATTCATTCCTCCTTCAATTCTCCTTAGCTCAACGCCCATTGTTCCTTCTACCATTATTGGTGTTCAATATTGCAACCAAAACGCAAGTGATACAGAGTGAGTGCAAAGAAAGAGAATGTCAAAGGTTGGCAGTAGGACTGAGAGAAAAGACGAGAGACAGAGATAGAGAGAGAATAAGAACAATATCATTTTTGTCTAATTTTCTTTGTTATAACCACACATACATATATAGAAATTGTCTTTCCTTAACACATAATGAATGCTCTCATCAATTAGTTACATAACATCATCTCACTTAAAATGTTATGACTATACGACATCGTTTTTTATTTAAAACTTATGATCGTTGCTTCTTGTGTCCTTCTTAATTCTTCTGCAAGAGTTTTAACTTCGAAGGTTCTTATAGTTTGATAGTTAATGAAACAAGTTAAATGAATAAATTATATGAATCATAAAATTATGACTTCCATAAATAAATACTCATCCCAAAGACGTCACTACATCTACAAAATTAAAGCCAACTTAAAATGACAATAATTTATATCATGGACCTTAGTAAGGCCTAACACATTTATCACATATATTGACCTTTTTTTAATCATATCTTTGCTAGAAAGTTCTACTTTCATCTTTCCATATCATAATCACCTCAATGATCTTAGGCAAAGAAACAAGAATACATGAAAGAAAAGTTGCTCTAAAATTTACTGAAAGGATGAGAATAACAGGAATCTATTAATGTGACTACAAACCTTATTTGGTAGTAATCCTGATGCTTTCATTTCTTGAACCAACTCCTCAGCCTTCTCATAGTTGCCACTAGAAGAATAAGCATTAAGTAAGGAGCTATAATGGAATGTATTAGGCAAATGACCTTCATCCTTCATTTGGTTAAAATATTTATGTGCCTCTTCACATTGATGATTTGAAGCACATATTGCCAAAAGGGTCCCATACATCACACTGTCCATCCGCAATCCTTCATAGTTTAGTTCTTGGACCAAGTTCAATCCCTTGGAGTACCCCTGTTTGGCTTTAATGCAACCTGCAAGTAGCTAAGGATCACAAAAGGAGATAATTATAAAAGAGAAGATATTGATAAATATATTTAATGGTTGAAAAACTTCCTACTTATCATAAAATAAAAATTTTGATTATAACTTTTATTAGGCATAAATGATCAACTATATTTAGAAGCCTTTCCAAAAAAAAAATTAAAGAGCAATGATTGTGGACTTAACCATATTAGATTTTCAAACTATTGGTATGAAATCATTTTAACTTGAATGAAATAAAAAACAGGAAAATACAGATAACAAAATATAAAAGATATTAAGTGTTTTAAGAGCACAACATTGTTGCATGGCATATAAAAGAGCCAAAAAGTGTATAAACATTAGCTCTTTCTTCGAAGGTGGAAAAAATCTGAACAAGATTCCCCAAATCCAAATTACAAGTAGGAAGAGAGTTTGCTTTATGATAAAACAAGGATCTAGGAGACAATAGAAACAAATCACAAGGCATGAGTATGTTTTTGAAAGTTTATTTTCCAATCTTTGATCCTTGAATGAATAGAAAATGAAGAAGCATGAATATCGTTAAAAAAAAAAGAGAACTCTTCCATTGCCAAAAAAATTAGGACAAAGTTGCCAAGTAAAATGAACAACTTTCACATGTGAAAAATACTGCAACCAAATTATCATCAGTCAACATAAAATAGTTACAACAAATGGTGACCTAATGGTCGGGAAATCATAATAATCATAATGAGTTGAATTCACATACTATACTATATGTGATAGAATCAGGTGTTAGACCAATGCGCTTCATCTCATAAAACAACTTGATGCTCGAATCAAACTTGCCATTCTTGATGAGGCAACTAAGAAGAGAATTACAGACAAAGACATTGGCTTTCGTGGATTCATCTGTAATACTATGATAGATTTCTAACGCCTTTATAGGGTTAAGTCTTATGCCCATGATCTTGAAATAGCGGCTGTATGATGAAGCACTAATTTTGTTATGCTCCCTCATCCAACTAAAGAGCTGTAATAATAACAAATAAACCAAGACAAGAATGTTGTTAGTTAGAAGGGAAATAAATAACTGTTGCCTAATTTAGGCTTGTCGTGCAATAAAGGGGCCAAGAAATGACTGACATAATGAAAATAAGTTGAATGCTAACATTATGTTATAGATTGTAACATAGACACGTGTCTACAACTTAGTTGACAGATGAGTTGACCTTATTCATATTATCATCAATTTCTTGACTAAAATTTAGAGATAACAACCAACTGCATTACAAATTTAATGTTTAAAAGAGCAAAAGTATCTACCATCATATAGAAATTTTAGGAGAAAGATTGTCTTTCTCTTAAAGATTGCCTTTCATCCCATTACTCTACAAAGTCTTTACAAATGAGTTCAGAAGTATAGAGACAATTATCTTCAGCAAAACTCAATCAAAACTTTTGGTATGGAATAAGAATGATATTCCAGATAACTTTTCATTTAGATAGTCAAATAATCAAACCCCAACTAGAGCTCATAATAAAATAACTATTTGAGAACAAAATAAACTTGCAACAGCTCAAAACCAAAAACAAAAAAAAAAGGAAAACAACCTTTAAATAAAATTAAAAATAATTGCACACAGCTATAAAAATCTAAATAACAGAAACACGAGAAACATATAGTTGTAAACAAATCAATAGTGAATATAGTTGGCATATCCAAGCAAATTATTGCAATTCTTCAATAGCGTTACCTGAGAAAGATCCCGCCATCTATTTTCTTTACCAAAATTCCATAGGAGGGTATTCAAGTCTTGCACCTTCAGTGAATCACCTAACCTATAAAGTGATCATGTTTCACTCATTAATCTATCATTAAACGAAGTAGGTTAAACTAGAATTAATCCATGAAAAAGTAGTGACAACTTGGATTGATGCTAAGCATAGAAATTACACAACAATCATGGCCTCAATACCATCAGAATCTTTCACAAGTCTTATTTCCTAAATTATGACTCCAAAATAAGAACATTAAGGTAGAGCTGAACTAAAATTTTAAACATATTGACGTAATCTAAAATGAATGACCATAAATAACTAAATGAAATGAATTACAAATAGTTCTAGATCTATAGTCAACAACAGAAATATGTTAATCATGTGAATCAAGAAAAAGGAAGAAGACTTATTCACAATTAGAAGTCTTATGCACAGAATCAATAATAACCATTTCCTATCACATAGCAACTAATTTGCCTCTATTGTTCACTTGTGTTTGAGGATGTATCCTATGAGAACTGCAGAATTGTAACAAGAGTGAAAAAGATTTTGAGCCAATAATAATCACCTTGTTTTGTCAAAAGGGGTTTCAGAGGTTATTGGAAGAATCTTGGCACCTGATACATATCTTGACAAGTGATTCATTTAGGGCTGTAGCCATAGGATGATTATGAAGCCAAAAGTCAAATACTAAACCACCTACTGTGCAACAATTTAGAGACTCGGTCCACATTTAGGTCAATTTGCATTCTACATCCTCTAGGTGAAACAACAGAAGACTTTGAAGTTTTAGGGACACTTTAGCGATTGTCCACAAAAAGAAATCCATACCATCAACCCACTGAGCCATCATTTGACTTCAGATGACACATAGTAATCAGTCCACCAAATACGGACGGCAAACCCAGAAAATCAGATAAACGGGAAAAAAAAAAGTCATAACCAAGAATCCAAAGCTTCAAAATTCAACCGACAGGACCAGACGGCATCTCCATACACGGACTACTCATTGCATCATTATTAATAAGAGCACAATTAAACTTGACAAAAAAATTTATGTATCATATAAACAAAACGATAGCAAAAAAGTAAGGATGTGGAAAGAACCTCTGAAGAGCAAAACCTAGGTGAGGGGATCGTTGAACTTCAAGAATGGCACTTTGTCTTGAAAAATAGGACTTTGAATGTCGTTGCGGCAACTGGGTGGTGACGACAGGTTCATTGAGAAGTAGAATTGGTGGCCTGGCAGCAAAGTTGCGCCGACGTTTCTTGGCCAAAAATGGTGGGGATGAGCGTACGAGAAGGTCATTCAAGGTAGTAAAAGCTACCGTGACCTCCATTTACAACTTAGGAGACGCACACTGTACATATATGTATGTCCGTATAGGTATAATTATATGTGGAAGGAAGGTGAAAAGTAAAGCAAAGCAGGTTAGAGAAGAGGGAGGAGGGAGGATGAAGCACCTATTACGCTATTACCTTGCGTAAATTTTAGAGGATAAGGTTTAGGCCCTTACAAAAGCATCAGATTTTGTGTAACCTATTACAATCCAGGCTTGTTTACCACCCAAGTTATGAATGTCGGGTTCGGTATCGAATTGAATTCTATAACGAAACTGTATCGATACCGATTAGTATCAGGTACCATTTTAGATAATTTTTTAAATTTATAAAATAGTCCCTATAATTTTTAAAATTTACAAAATAGTCCATTAGTATATTGTACAGTTG
>JAOSBL010000003.1:13691775-13702257 GCA_027568915.1 Erythroxylum roraimae | reverse complement strand
TCAATCACATCTCATGTGACTCCTAGATCCGTTAGGTGACAACTCTTGCCAAAATATATCTTATATATTGTTCCTAATCTTGCCTCTAAATTCATGTGATCATAAGTTTGCTCATCC
This sequence comes from Erythroxylum roraimae, assembly GCA_027568915.1. Classification (NCBI taxonomy): domain Eukaryota; kingdom Viridiplantae; phylum Streptophyta; class Magnoliopsida; order Malpighiales; family Erythroxylaceae; genus Erythroxylum; species Erythroxylum roraimae. The sequence goes on along the minus strand of JAOSBL010000003.1, from coordinate 13,702,140 downwards.
AAATCATACAAATTTAGTTAATTAGAATCCACTATCATAAGATTAAACATATTCAGGTTAATAATGAACAGAACTCTGGTTTATTCTTATAATAATGAAAGGCAACAATTATGTTTTTAACGTATACTTAATATTTTAAGGACGGATTTTAATTTCATATATCTCATCAAACACAAATTGCATGTAAATTATCACGCATATAAAATATACAATTTATCATGCATCCAATATATATATCAACTATATAAATAAAATAAGCAACTTATGCACTCATAATGAAATTATATGCATAAAACATCAAGCTTCATTTGATTCTAGTTGTTGATCTTCATAATCTAAAATAACATTTCAAATTCTTTGAAAAACTTAAATTAGATTAAAATCATTGATTCTTAAATAAATTAAATTCCTATTCCAAATAGAAATTTAATTTGACTTGAAAATAAATTTTCAAATCCAATTCGAAACCATTTCAATTTATCTTGATTCCTTGGACAAAATTTTAATTGAAAATAATTTTCAACAAATTGTACTTCTTACTTATTATAATTTAGAAAAATTTATTTTCAAAATTATATAAGTAACATAGTCTAATCCAATTAGAAAACTATTTCTAATCTAATTAGAAATTATTTACCCTTAATTAGAAAACTATTTTCTAAAATTAAAAGGAAACTACTTTCAAAATTAAGTAAAACAATTTTAAATTTAATTAAGAAAGTTATTATATATTATTTATTTAGAGATTTATTTCTTGACTAATTAGAAAAGATTTCTTTAATAAGTTAGAAAACTATTTTCAAAATATTAAAGAAAACACAATTTTCTTAATTAATAAATGAAAACACTTTTCAAAATTTAATCAAGAAAAATACTTGATCAAAAAATCAAAAAACTTATTATTCATAAATAAAGAAACAATTTCTAATTAAATAATAGTTCTCTAAACAAATAAAATCATAAATTTAATTTATCTCAATCAAATTGAAATAAATAAATATAATTAAGAAACAATTTTCTTAATCATTTAAAAAAACATTTTTCTTAATTTCAAGAAGTCTAATTAATTAATTTCAATCTAATTGAAAATAATTAATTCTAATTTTAGAAACTACTTTTCTAAAATTAATTAAGAATCAATATAATTATTAATCTTAATTTTGGAATTGATTTGATGATTATTAAAATTTGATAATTCAACCTCTTGAAAAATTAAATTAACTTCTAAAACATTCCTAATAAAATTAACGCTTGAAAACAATGTTCAAACAATTAAAAAACGCCTTTTTCAAATTTATTAGGAATTAAAATTATTTTAATCTCTATTAAATTAATAAAAGATAATTTTGGGTTTTTAAAAATTTTTAAAACACAAAAATTGGGTGGGCTGTGCGCGCTAGTTGATAACACGCGTGGAGCGTGCACTGCACACCCCCACGCGATCAAAGGAGTTGCACGCGCCAATCACGTCTGCAGGAGACGTCCTGCGAAGACGATGGGACACGCGCCTTTCGTCTTCTCCACAAAACCTCTCCCTCTTTTGGAAAAATCCCACTTCTTCTTCTATCCGAAACTTCGCCTTCCACGTTTCCATGAACCCATCAACCACAATCACGTTGATCAAACTGACACCCATGTCCCTCCATCAAACCACTTCTGTGCCATTATCCTTCACTGTCGGGTCTCCAACCGACGGTTCCCTAACTCCCGCCGCCGCCAGCGTTTGCCATCTCCCATCGGCTTTGCATCGGCTCTGAGACGCCGTCCGGTGGCACGCGATGCCTCAGACGTCGAATGCCATCTATTGGCGTTGGGCGTCGCACGCGATGCCATAGGCGACCGCCCAGAGGCGTTGGGGTCGAAGGCGACAAGGCAGTAAACACAATAAGAAAAGAAAAATCGCAAGCATATGGAAAAACAAATTTTTCCAGAAGCCATATATCGTGTTCTTGTATACGCAAACCCAAAAAACAATTAGGGATTTATCAATCAATGGGTGCGGTAAACGTAAATCCACTAAAACCAGATATCACATATCAGATATCGTGTGCACAGACGAAAGGCAGTAAGAATTAGGGATTTCAAAACATAAACCCACAAGGCATGCATCGTATAACAAGGATTTCAAAAAACACTAAACCCATTCAGAAAACCATTTATCATCGTATATGCGTATAAAATAAAATTCCAGATCAAGCATAAACAATTAACATAGGGATCAGAAATCACATATGCTCGGGGACACAATTGCCAGAATAATATACACAAACAGAAACAATTTCCGCAATCATGAATAATTAATAGGTATAGGTTTTATTCGGTTCTAATCTGAAACACTTTTCTTTGCAAACTTTTTGCAATTCAATTCCAAAATTATAAAGATCAATGTCACGAAAATAATTTAATCAAATTATAGAAATAAATCTCGCTCTGATACCACTGTTGGATTCCGATCGTAGCGGAATAATCACGAAACTTTTTTGTGACTTTTGATTTCTCGAAAAACAAGATCTATTTAATTCTATAAGATAATTAACACGGATCATAATAAAGTGAAATTTAATTCGTATCTTATTCCGAAGCTTGATCTTTATCTTGTTGTATCGCTCGAACCGTTTCCAAAACTAATCCATCTCAACCACCGTAGTCGCACAAGTGTTCGGCCTCTAACGATATCCACAGAACTGGTTGAGAGAAATCTGTAACTTTTACAGAGAGGGTTAAACATAAAGTGCTAGCTCCATAAAGCTTAAACCTATTTATAATAAGCTTTGGATGTTTTAGTAATTTAATTGAAGTTAAATTCTAATTTCAATTAAACTTTAATTAGAATTACAAATAATTCTAATTAAATACCAATTATGCCCATATAAGATTCAATATCTCATACTAATCCTTATTTATTAAATATCTCATATTTAATCATAAAGTTTCTCAAACTTTACAATCAAGTCCAACTTGAATAAATTAACTTTGCTCTCTTCAACACATTCTATATGTGAGATCCATTAGGTACGTAAATATGTTGGCAATAATTATAAAATCTAATTTTGATTCATAATTAAAATTAGATAAATTAAAACTCCTTTTAATTTATCTTTAATTCTCCAATTAAACATTTTATAATCACAGATCAAGATTGGTGTCTAGCAACGCATCATGACCACCCAAATATTTAGGAATGTCAAAGTGGTTGACTAACCTTTCCGTGTATAATTTTTCGTATAATTCAATCCTTTCATCATACAACATTCCGATTAGACATAGAGCATGAAATTAATGTCTACTCTAATTTGAGTCTAATCATATTAGTTCTCTGTCATTAGCTATTGATTCAATTAATAACATTTGTAAACTATTTACAAAATATCATTTCACCTCGGCCAAGAATTTCTTGAATCAATACTAATCGAGAACAACGAAACATTTTTCCTAATTACTTTAGAGTGATGAATCTTATCTTGATCATTTAAATATCTCCATACAGTTCATGCTACGTCCAATGACTATCGATTATACGATCTGTTATAAAATAGATTATAAGTAGTATCAAAACATAACAATCCCTATACAAGATAACCTTGATAATCTCAAATCAAATGATCACTTATACAATCATCACAATGAAAATTCTATAGATATATAAGTAATATTCCAAATGGATTTCTCATATTAGGTCTGTTCAGTGAACTTGTTCTCTAGCAAGCACCCATATGTTTATTTAAGTATCTCTATACTTTAGTCTATGAGATCGACTACTTCCTTTATAAAGAAAAACAAAACATGTGCTAGTTTTTTTTACGTTCTATTAATGTCCAATCTTAATAATACAATGACTACGAACATTTTAGGAATAATACATAAATGCAATATGAACCTCATAATTATAATCTCATTATAATTTCATTTGTAATGTACAATTATCCCATGAAATTTATCATATACATCTAAACATGTACAAGATAAAAAATGTATTTAAATAATTTGTAACTAAACTACAACTAAAGTGATTGACTGTAGGGCATAAATCAACAATTAGCTCCTGTGAAAGCTCTTCAATATGATTGGAAAGATGCTCATGCTCATGCTCATGCTCAGTTCGATCCCTTTGGCACTCCTCCTAGTGTCTCTAACAGTTGCTTTGATGCTCCTCAGTCCTCCTCCAATCATCTTGGTACATTTTCATGAAAGCTTCGAATTGTCTTTGTAAGCTAATGGATGAATCGCCCATAACTGTTAGCTCTAATAGCAAATTGTTTTAACCACATAGTTGGGATCTAGTTATAGGACGATTTAATATGAAATCCACCTATAAATGGTGTAAACAATTGTGTTTTTGTGTGTTTCTACCTCTTGGGACCTGTTTTGATAAAAAGAATAAGGCCTCGTTAAAGAGAACCTTTCGATCTCATAAGAACAAAGTTTGTGAAAATTTTCTTCTCCTTCTTCAAACGTAATCAGCATACAAATTTATCAATGAGCCAATAAGCTAGCGTCTATATTTCAGGCTCACGTTCAGCCTAACAATTTAACAATAAAACCAACCACTAATAGCTAAAACAAAAGACATAAAATCAGCTATAAACAGAAAACATAAAATCAGCCAGTATTAAATCAGCGTCAATTCCGAAATTATTGGAACTGCTCCACTATCTACCCACTTCTTTTCCACGTGTTTGACGTGCCAATCTGTGATATACCTTTCATACCTTTCCATGGAAGCGATCCACTGTACTGCTTCCCATAAAAAAGTTCTTTCGTTTTGCTTGCTTTCAATTTAGTCAATCTCTCAACTTAAGCCTGTCAAAGGAAATAAAGATGAATATCCAGTTGTACCATGGACAAATAACTCGCTCTAGGCAAATTCCAACCTGTTCAGCATGCTCCATTCAAAGAACTCCTGGCTGTATTATTCATATTCTGATGACCCAACACTTGAACTAAACATAGAAAAGCTATCTCTGTCCTTTTTTGATGAGTACATCAAATTCCAAAGCTCAAATAGTGATTCCGCAATATCTTTCAGCTGCAGTTAAAAAAAGAGTTTATAGTCACATACCCACAACAAAATCAAAAGTGGGGAAATGAGAGATCTTCATTGCCTTTTGGATTCTAGACTTTCTTTCTGATTCCAACGTGAAATTGGCCTTTTCTAGACCTTCCAATGTGCTATTGCTTATGTTGGTTGATTGCTCCTGGTTTGATCCATGTAAGCTTGGATGCACCTCACTGGCTGTCTTCACAAAGTCCAATCCAAGTACCCCACAGAGCAAATGTACATCATTCACATATTCAAAAACTCTCTGAAGGTGATCGGACTGCAAAAAGGAAACAAAAAATTATCAGCTAATTAATAGAACTGCTGCTTCAATGCATACCTTCTCCTTTTAAAGGGTGTGCGCAGATGTATTTGATACACCACATAATGTATACCTTCTCCTTTTGATGCAGACGTATTGCATAATCATTAAGCCTTCTTATCGACAAATCATGTTCACCCAGCATGAGGGAACTCATGAAAGCATTGTTACGAATGCTGCATCCAGAAATCTCTGTGCTAATTTTTTCAACTTGTGTCTTTATGTTTGAAAATTGCTTCATTCTTTCCTCTTTCTTCTTCGTATCTTGTACCAATGGTGCAATAGCCGCAAGCTTTTGTTTCCAAGATGCTGAACTCTTCTCAGTCTGGACCTGAAAATCTTTTGCAATTAGTTGGATGAAATAGACAGCTATTACAGATCAAGCATATATGCCTACATGTATGTATAATTAGATGAACACATGTATTTCCATGTGTATGCATATAACTATAAATGCAGTTTGCTTGCAATAGAACATAGAAAACTGTTTAGAGATCACAATGCAGCCAACAAGATTGAAGAGTCCTATGTAACAAAAGAAACATGCCTAAAAGTTGCAGGATCTGGCTAATGATCTAACCAAAACAGAACTACGTTGTAATACCTAGTACTAATCCCTGAAAGAAATTATTTAGAACATGAAATTGACTAGGCAGTTTCAAGCATAAGAAAGGCTTCACTCTCTAAAAATAACTATGATGAATTTTATAAAAATATTAGGATTTTCCTTGAAATACTTAGTTTACGAAGTGAACTTGCTCACAAGGAGCATTGCACAAGTAATCATATTTAATTATTTACCGGTGAATGAATATTAAGTTCCCTAAGGGCAACCATTAGTGTGGCAAATTCAGCTTCCTTGGCTGCAGCAGATTGAGGAAGACGTGGTTTAGCACTTGCAGCCTCTTCGACCTTTCTAGGATAGAATTCCAAGCATTCCCTCTCCAACTCCATCGACATCCTGTCCTTCTCAGTTTCACTCTCGCCAATGTCATTCCATATTGGATGCGCATAGTACAGAAAAACTGCTAAAGATATTGAAAGGAATTTCTGGTAACAACGCGCATTTAAAAACCTAATCCTGGACGTCACAATTGCTTTTGTGTTCCGCTGTTGCAGCCAAATTAAGAATAGCATGAGCAACTAAATTGAACTAAAGCAGTCAACAGAACAAACATCATTAAAGAAGTTCCAGCAACAGAAATGCATAACAGAAACAGGGACATCAGAATAAGAATGAATAAATAGGATAGACAAATTCAAACAAAAAAAAAACCCTAAAAGGGGTCATGGAATTATCAATCAATTTCATGAACAAAGGATAGATCGGAGCCGTTACGAAGTAAGAATTATTAAACGCCAACCTAAATCATCTTGCCAAAAATTCCTTACAAACTTTGTGACAAATTTATCCAGAAATAAAAACCCATGTTGACTAAAGATCTACTAACAAATGGTGCTGGTTACTGACAGCGGACTTAGTTTATTAATATGACCACTTCGCAGTTGCTCATAAGTGGTAGGAGAAGAAGAAGAAGACAATAAATGTAAATATGTGGGTTGGGTTTCTCACATAAGTTATCGTGGTTGTGGAATCCTAAGAATGGCCTCCGCGTTTGCAGCAGGTGGCTTCAAGCGTGATGAAGCAAACAGCGCAGAAGAAGAGAACTATTATCCCAATGATGATGCCGAATGTCAGTGGATCCATTACGATCAAACTTTGGTGTGCTATCCGCTCCAGTTGCTACCCCATTTCAAATTTACCCGTCCAGTTAAACCCATTAGGATTATGCAACCGACAATTGAACTTTTGTCTAAAATGTGATCAATTCCACTTGATTGATAAGTTTGTCGATATATGTAGGACATTTAACAAGTTGACAGCCTTCACTGTTAATAAGCCATATATAAAATCCTTAGCTGCCTGTTTATGAGAAGTCCAAACAGTGAAAATGGGTGAAAGGAAGCAGCTGCTGGGATACGATCACAGCTTCCACAATATAAATCAAGAATAATCAACTAATCTTAAGAACCCTAATCGTAAAATCAAACAACGAAATAAGATAAATGACAAGAAAATAAATCGAACACAAGATATGCATAGAAAACTTTCCAATACTGGAAAAAATTACAAATCAAACTGAGAGGCAACTCCTCTAATTTAAATAAGAACTTACAAGAGTTTAAAGATTCTAAATTATTCGTCCTTAGCACAAATCTATACCATAAAATAGCCATAAGTAATTCCACCAAATTTTAGTATTGAGTACAGGATGATACCACAAATCAATAACACTCTCAGTTTAATATCGAAATAACTACTCAAAAGATAACTTGTTGCTAAAACTACTAATTATAGAACGAGAAAAACTTCTTTGCTCACTTTTACTCTCACTCTCTTTCTTTTCCTTTTTGGTGTTCTTTTCACTTTTTTCGATAAACCCATCTTTTCACCTTTTATAATTAAAAAATAAGGTTTTAAAAACTATATACAATTAGCTACACGACTCAATAAATCATGAATATATACGGTCCCAGTTAGTCATATGGCCTACTTGCATGGTCGTGTATACTAAGGACATGGGCTTATCTGTTTTCACACGATTGTGTACGTCTACAATTCTTGTCATCCACCCATTCACAATTGTAATTACTTACACAATCTTCACACACAATTGTGTATGATATTGACACTAGTATGTCTAATCTTACACGATCATGTAGGTCATCATCAAACTTCTACACGTTTATAATCTCAGTGCCTTCACACTCAGTCATATCAGTCAAGGATACAAGCGTGTTGAATTTTACACAGTCATTTATCTTAGAAATGGTTTCAAATCAACTATTCTGTCTTGACTTCACTTGTTCATCATTCCTATGATCTGTGAGAATATTCAAGAATATGAAACTCACTTTTGCCTTTAAATAGGGTTAGATACCCAACAATCTCCCCCTTGAAACCATTTTGGAGACTTGAATTACCATAACTATTTTAGAGTCATCACAGTGAGCATACTATAAAGCTTATGCTTACCTCCAGGAACAACCTTTGATAACATATTAGTATCGTTCTTATTTGTATGAATCTTCTTCAACCATAATCATTGTTCCTTAATCACATATCTCAACCAGTGATACCTGACATCGCTGTGCTTGGTGTGAGAATGGTACATAGTATGCTTGCTTAAATCTATATCAATTTGATGGTCACAAAATATTACATAATCATCTTACTTCACATCTAACTCTTGAAGGAATTGTTTCAACCAGAGCATCTCCTTGCCTACTTTTACAACAACTACATAATTCGCTTCAGTTATGGATAAAGCTATACACTTTTGTTGCTTGGATTACCAAGAATGGCTCCCCCAAAAATTTGAACTAGTAGTCTGAAGTGGATTTCCTACTATTAAGATCTCTAACTATGTCTGCATATGTATAGCTCTCTAAAATTGGCTCCCTAGTGCCAAAACACAATCTCCATTTAGGAGTTCCCCATAAGTATCTTAAGATTCATTTTACTACTTCTTTATGAACCTTGCCCAGATTGCACAAGTACTTACCAACCCAAAAGCCTGTGTTATATTCGGTCTTGTATATACCATTGCATACATCAAGGAACCAATAATAGATAAGTATGGAATAGAAGATATATCATCTATCTCCACTTCACTAGAAGGGTAGACAAGATTACTCAATTTAAAGTGAGGTGCTAGTGGCATGCTAACTAGCTCAAAATGCTTGATATTAATTCTTTATAACACCCTTTCTATATACCTTTCTTGTGACAACCACAGTTTCTTGTTTGTCTTATCTCAAGTTATTTTTATACCCAAAATATGCTTTACGGGCCCAAATCTTTCATGTCAAAAGATTTGGATAAGTCCTTCTTCAGCTTGCGAATTTGCTCAATATCTTGTCCCATAATTAACATATCATCAACATACAAAAGGAGAATAATGAAGTTTCTATTGGTAACTTCTTGAAATAAACTCAAGAATCGAAAAAAAGTTTCCTTATAAATATTACCTATCATAAACAAATCAAACTTATGATACCACTATCTTGGTGCCCATTTTAGCCCATACAAGCTCTTCTTCAACTTACAAACCAAACTTCCCTTGCCCTAAACGTTAAATCCTTTCGGTTGTTCCAAGTATATCTCCTCTTTAAATCTCCATGCAATAAAGTTTTCTTCGCATCTAGTTATTTACGTTTAAGATCTAAGTTGGTAGTTAAACCCAACACATTTCAAATTAAAGTCATCTTAACCACTAGTAAGAAAATTTCATTAAAGTCGTTGCCTTTATTTCAGCCAAATCCTTCACCACTAGTCTTGCTTTAAGCTAATTATGGCAAAATTGAAAAAATAACAAACAAGGCTTATAAGTAAATAATTTTCTCCCCCCATACTTGAGTTATACATTATCCTCAATGTACAAACTTATAAGAACATTGAAAAACTAGAAAAATACAGAAAATTAAGATAATTGGTACTCCCCTAATAACAGAAATCCTCTATTTTCAACTCTATAATCAAATATGTAGGGGTGTTTTGTAACATAAGGAGCCCATTTATTTGTGTAGGATACCATGTCACTATATAGTCTTTAAAACTCCATTAAGTCTCATCACAAGTAAAATCATCATGATATAACATTAAAGAGAGTCAAATATACCTAAATTCATCACTTTGAAATTAGTTTTACCTTAAAATACATGAAATAGACATCAATATAAAGAAAAAAAAACATTTTCACTATTGCTAAAGATTCTAAAAACTACTAAATTGAATAAAAATAACTAAATCGTTGGATTATATCCCAACTATTGGAGTTATATAAATATAGTACCTTAGAAAGCAAGTGTATTTACATGTACCTTAATCTTCTTCAGTTACAGTTATGTAATGAAAATATTTATTTTTAATAAAATAAAAGAGTTTGGTTTTAATGAGCATTATATATCTAGTCATAAGGTACCGAGATTCTTTTGTAAGTAA
>JAOSBL010000003.1:13675756-13690167 GCA_027568915.1 Erythroxylum roraimae | reverse complement strand
TTCGAATGATAAACCTTAAAGAACTCTTTAAGTCCAAGGTTTTAATCAATGAACTCCATTTCTTAAAACCTTGTTAATTTCATCTTAGTGTGTATTAATGGATGAGCTAATGCAAGTGGTCAATATGGAACAAGCTTAATCTCAATATCAAATACAACTAGGCAGATAAAAGAGAGTTAACACAATCACCACAAAGACATTTATGAAACTTCATATATTAAGCATCTAAGTTCTACATAAGCAAATCCATAACACAAGGCATTGTTCAACACTTGATCAAACTCTAATCAAGTTAATCTAACTGCACAGCCGTAAACCCTAATTTAGAAATTTACAACTATGCAGTTAAACTTGACAATGTAAAACAACTCCCATTTGAAGCCCATTGAACTTAAGCCATCGCTACATCTTCAAGAGGAAAAGGTGATTCAGCCGTGCATGACTTCGGAAATCCTCGCAACCGCAAGAGCTCCAATGTCACCCATGGTAGCAGTAGCGGCAGACGGTGAAGTTGACAGTGAGGGTAGTCGAAGTTGATGGCTGAAGGTTGAAGGTGAGAGGAAAATGATCGTGTGAGTGTCGGTCGAGATCTGTCCTCTCTGCTGAAAATAATGTCTCTTATAACCTAATTTGGCATCATTTTAAATGTTGGGTCGTGAATTGGGTCAAAACATTGAGAGAATTTTCCAATTTTAATCCGGGTTTCTGACAGTTCGCCGCGGCGACAAGCAAGGTGCACCGCGGCATACTCTTTCTGGATCCTTCACCGCGGTGACATAATTAATTTACGCTGCGGCGAGCTTTTCCTTCATGTTACGCCGCGGCAGGCATCCTGAAGCTCATGTCCTCATGTTGACTCCATTGACTCCTTTCTCCTTGAGGCTCCTACAATCAAAAATAGTAATTTGCAGTATCAATTGTCCTTAGAAAAATTTATATTGCAATTAATGTCAATTTGTAACAATTTTTACTATCAAATTGCATAAAATATAAGCACACACTCAAGAACTAATTTAAACACAAAATCAAGAATTAAGAGTCAAAAAGTAAATTAAAAACTATGAAAGTGCCGTCAATTTATATAATAAACTTGGGCTCAATCAGTGTAGGAGAAGGGACTTCAATGTTTTGCTTCTGGGATTTAGAAACTTCTTCTTGATATATCATTGCTCTTTGTGTACTTGTCATACTTGGTTGCCAAGCTCATTGATTTACAGCGTCATTTATTGCCAATTTGCATTCATCTGATTAAGAATTTGCTGAAATCGATCAACATCTGTTGCTATTGTTGGTTCCTCTTCGACTGCTTATTCTTGAGGCTCCAATGGTGCCTGAGACGTGGATGGTTGAGATGTGGTTGCATTCTTACCCTTCCTGTTCTTGACAGCAATATGCGTCTGAGGATTTCGGAGCTCCATAGAATAAAGCTCTAAAATTTCAGAGCATCATAAATATGATACATCAAACACATCATAATTAGCAGTACGCACAGTATCCACATCAAGATGATAAAATGAAGCTAAAGCAGTGACAATGTAAGCCATACCGAAATATAAGCTTTTCTTATTAACACAACTCGCAATAGACCTAAAATTTTGATAGGGGTATTTATTTTAACTTTGCAATCCATGCACCAATGAAAGAAAAGTTCTTTAGTAAAACACTTATTGCTTTCAATTTTATTAAAAACAATTAAGCACATAAATTTGTGAAGCAGTAAGTGTTTAGTGCTATGAATTAAGGTGTTCGGTGCATTCCTAGAATCAAACGTGTTTTCACCCTTACGCTTTTCCAATAGTCATCAACATAAAAGTCATCATGATCATTTAAAACTTGTGTTCAACAAGTCAAAAAGTGCACGAATGACTGTATAATCAAGCTTATAAACACGTCCATTTATTCTAAACCAAAATGTATCCATTCTCTATCTTTAAAGTCCCGAATTACATATCTTTGTCTTCTGGAAAAATTAGGAATGGTGCATGAAAATTTGCCGCTATATCAGTTTTACCTTCTCCAAAGGCTTGAAGGTGCAATTGGTCAATGGGTTTCCAAGTTGCAAGCACCGTTGAAGAAAAAAATCTAAAAAAATATACAAAAGAGAGGTGAGCAAATTTTAGAGAGAGAAATAAATAAAAAACTTACCAAATCCTTGTATTCTTGGTTGTATAGTGTGAAATACGTGTAAAAGAAATGATTAATGATCGAAAAAATGAAGAAAATACCAAGGTTTGGGAGAAAAATGAAAGTTTTTTGCAGCTAAGGTTGGTGAAAGAGTCGGTTGCAGAGAGAATAAGTGAGGGAAAGTGAAGAAAGAAGCATAAAAGAGGGTTTTTAAAAAGTGTTTGTCGAAGCATCCCACAATCAACATACAAGCATCATCATTCTATCATATGATAATTAGGAGACTACATCTAAACTCTAGAATAAAGAACTTTAACATTTATTAAAAAAAAGAACAAGCAATTATCTTGTTTTATATTGTACTCAGAAATTATCCAAAAATTTTAAATAGTATCTAATAGTACTAAATAACAAAGAACAATTAATAATGAGAACCAATGAAATAAGAAAGGAAGAAGTATGCAAACTACAGTAATAAAACTTTAAAAGTGCATCCTTCTTGTGCCTTTGACTCAATGGCGTATAAGATTAAAAATCCTCACAAGTAGGAATAAGTATCTTAAATTAAGGTTTTTTTCTCTCCCTAAAATAACAAAATTTTATGAGGAATTTTGGGACTTATCCACTAGATTTTCACGTATATTTATAACCTTTTGAGTCTAAATTCTATAAGTTAAAATGGCACGAAGTCATATTAGAAAAGTTATTCTAAAAATAATGTTCAATGTTTAAAAGGTAATAACTTCTTAGTTAAAGAGGATTTGTAGTAATCTCAAGGTCTGTAATTTCTCTGTATCTTTAATCAAATTTCTCATCAATCTCCGTCCATTTAAGTATATTTTAAGTTTTAGAATTATACAAACAATAATTCTCTTCACGAAGAATAATCATTCATCATGAGGACTAACTTGAAAGTTATACAAGTATGATTCTTGTTTTAATTTAGAAATTGAATTTTGACTTTTGTACCATAGATTCATAATTTAATTCCCCAATTAAAATAGTAATTTGAAATCCAATTTTCATATTAAATTTCTTGCAAGTCACTTATCTTACCCTCCATATTTTCTTAGCAAGTTTCCATCTCGTTCCTCCCTTGTTCTCCATATAACTCTTTCATAGTTGACCAATATACCCTTTTATCTTCATCAATCTTGCACATCTTCCATGTCATTTGTGTCAAATTGACTACTAATTCATGTAAAATATACCCAAAATTCTATGTTAAATATAAATACATCAAATACCACTAAACGCAATATTCTGTATCCTAGAAAAATAAAATAATAAAATTGATTAGGTTTTGTTCGAATAAATCTTGATTAGCTAGCAGTTTAAGAAAAAAAATGACATTCCTTTATAGTTTGAAGGCATAATAAGGTTGAAAGTAATTATTAGGAGGATGCACAATAGAAGAAGAAATTTATTAAAAAGAAATTTATCCATATATATAAACATCTCTTAAAGTCTCTACAAATGTGTGAATCAATTTCTAATCCTACATCCAATCCAAGGACACAAAATCAATAACATCCATACATGAAGTTGCCATCAGTGGCTTTTGGTTTCGTAAGGAAAACGATTGAAGCACCGTATCTTGGGGTTGGGCAACTCCACCCAATTCTTTCCAGGCGAGGCGAGTGATAATTAAAGGATTAAAACTAGTAGGACCTACACGGATGTGCCAACTGTCTTCCTCTTCAATCAAATATTATTCCAAAACCAAAATCAAAATCAATCCCCTTTAGACCTCAGGTTCCGAAAAGCAACAGATCTCGACGTTAATTCCTTAACAGTAAAGATTTTCAATGATTCTGGGTTGGCGTAAGTGGTACATGCCTTCGTCGCTTAACCAAGTGATTAGAGGTTTGAACCCTACCTTTGATAATGCAGCAAACTCCTGGGCCAACTGTAGCCCTCCCATATTGGAGATGTTCCCGCAGCGAAGAAATTAGTCACTGATTCTGTCGGTAGATACTCTGAGTGCACCGAATAAAAAAAAAATTCAATGATTTAAGCACCAAAAAGAAAAGATTTTCAATGATTCCCATTATGTGATTCTTAACAAAAAATCTGTGCTGTTTAACTTTACATTTACTAGTTAAATCTTTAATTTTATTTTTATACAAAATACGGTATAAACTTTAAAAAACTATATAAATTTTTTAAAAAATAAAATGGATTAATTTTGGAAAGCTCAGATTTCCTTCGGCTTTTGTATTTTCTCCCTCGTTAAATCAAAGCCCTGTATGTATAACCGCCGATTCCTCTGCCTTTCTTTCTTTAGTCCCTCTCTTCTTTCCCTGGATCGCTTTCTCTTAACCCCAACGCTCCTACAGACACAAGGCCAGACAATCTATCATTGAAAAACTTCACATGGCCCACTCTCTTCTTATCCTTCTCTTCTTTCTTTCTCTCGTTACTCTTGGTGTTTCACAGCAACCAGCCAGTGACGCGATGGTGATGCTCAAACTCCGAGAAGAATTGGGCAACCCAAGTGCTCTCCAGTGGTCCGGGTCCGACCCATGTCAGTGGACCCATGTCAGGTGCGAAAATGGCCGGGTCACCCGGATTCAAATTGGCAGGCAGAACCTTCAAGGTAAGTTAACTCCGGAACTTAAAAGCCTCTCCGAGTTACAAGTGTTGGAGGTAATGTTCAATGACTTAACTGGTTCAGTGCCCAGTTTGTCTGGCCTAAGTAAGCTCCAATCAGTTATGATGGACAACAACAATTTTTCATCTTTTCCCGCGGATTTCTTCCGGGGAATGACCGCTCTGTCAAACGTGGATATTAGCAACAACCCTTATCAGCCCTTGGAAATACCCGAGAGTCTTGAGGACGCTTTACAGTTGACGAATTTCTCCGCGAATTCAGCTCAGTTGAGTGGGAAAATCCCTGCTTTCCTCAATAATAGTGTGTTTCCTAGTTTGCAAAGTTTGCAATTAGCGTTTAATTACTTGGAGGGTCAACTGCCACCGAGCTTTTCGGGGTTTCAACATCTACAGACGTTGTGGTTAAATGGGCAGAAGAGTGATTCTAGTCTTAATGGTACCATTGCTGTGTTGAAGAATATGACCGGCTTGACTCAGGTTTGGTTGCAAGGTAACTCCTTTACGGGTCCGATACCGGATTTTAGCGATTCTAGTGGGTTGCAGGATTTGAATTTGAGGGACAATCAATTAACGGGTGTTGTCCCACCTTCATTGGTCAAACTTCCAAACCTTAAAGTTGTCAATTTGACTAATAATTTACTTCAGGGACCGACTCCAAGATTTCCTGATTCTGTTGATTTTGATATGAAACCTGAGACTAACAGCTTTTGTTTGCCTGATGCTGGTGTTTCTTGTGACTCTCGTGTTAATGTTTTATTATCAATTTTGGAAGATGTTGGATACCCTGCAACTTTCGCTAGGAGGTGGGAAGGAAATGATCCTTGTGCTCAGTGGGCAGGAATTACGTGTTCTACTGGAGGGAACATTACCATCATTAACTTTCAGAATATGGGACTTAGTGGTAGGATCTCTCCTAATTTTGCATCAATTACTTCGCTGCAGAAATTACTTCTAGCAAAAAACTCTCTTTCTGGAACTATACCGGCTGAGCTTACAAACCTGCCTGATCTTTCTGTATTAGATGTGTCGGATAATGATCTTTATGGTAAAGTGCCTAGTTTCAGACAAAATGTGCAATTGGTAACTAATGGGAACCCTTTTATTGGGAAGGACGCCCCTCCTGGTACACCTGGAGCAATTCCCAAAGGTGGTGTTGGTGGGGCGATTGCCTCAGGTGGAGGTGGTAATAAAAGTACCGGAAAGATTGTAGGCTCCCTAGTTGGTGTTCTTTGTGGCTTATGTGTCGTTGGATTGGGTGTATGTTTCTATGTTAGAAGAGGAAAGAAATACAGTAAAGTACAGAGTCCAAATATGATGATCATTCATCCTCGTCACTGTGGTATGCATCAGGATACTCTTAAAAGTACAATTGCTGGATCAAGCGATGGTGGTGGAACTGAGAGCCGCAATGATGCTGGTGGACTTAGTGACATTCATGTGGTTGAAGCTGGGAGTATGGTTATCTCAATTCAAGTTCTGAGAAACGTGACTAATAATTTCAGTGAGAAAAATGTACTTGGAAGGGGTGGCTTTGGAACTGTTTACAAAGGAGAATTGCATGATGGAACAAAAATTGCTGTGAAGAGGATGGAATCTGGAGTGGTGAGGGAAAAGGGTCTAGCTGAATTTAAGTCTGAGATTGCAGTTCTTACCAAGGTCCGACACCGCCATTTGGTTGCACTTCTTGGTTATTGCTTGGATGATAATGAAAAACTTCTAGTTTATGAGTTTATGCCTCAAGGTACGCTGAGTATCCATCTTTTCAATTGGAAGGAGGAGGGCTTAAGACCTCTTGAATGGATGAGAAGACTCTCCATTGCTCTGGATGTAGCGAGAGGTGTTGAATATCTACATGGCTTAGCTCACCAAAGTTTCATTCATAGGGATCTCAAGCCTTCCAACATCCTTCTTGGAGATGATATGCGGGCCAGAGTTTCTGACTTTGGACTGGTTCGTCTTGCCCCAGAAGGAAAAGCCTCAATTGAAACAAGACTAGCGGGAACTTTTGGATATCTTGCCCCAGAATATGCAGGTACCCTTGGACTAAAAGTTTCTTTTTTTTTCCCCTTAATCTTACTGTTGCATTAACTAAAAATGAGAGGTTAGCATTTATTTTAAATTCTGACTACAAACAAACGTCATGTCATGATTGGGCATAATTTACTTTAATAAGCCCCACGAAAAATGCCAAGCATATGAAATTATCTCTGGCTATATTTGTTTCGTCTTTTATGTTACCAGTTTGAAATATATAATGCAAAAATTGTTTTGGTTAGCTCTCTTTCCATGGATGGTTCATTTGTAATCAAATTTCAATTTTCACAAAGGATTTCCCCCCTTCATTTTCTTGTCAGTATAGTTATCTTGAAGCTGACATATCAAATTATGTGTCTGTACAGTGACCGGACGTGTGACTACCAAAGTTGATGTGTTTAGTTATGGAGTTATATTGATGGAGATGATTACAGGAAGGAAAGCACTTGATGAAACCCAACCTGAGGATTGCTTGCACCTTGTTACTTGGTTCAGGAGGATGTGCATCAACAAAGATTCGTTCCAAAAGATTATTGATCCAACTATTGAGCTTGACGAGGGAACCCTTGCTAGCATAAGGACAGTTGCTGAGCTAGCTGGCCATTGCACTGCAAGGGAACCCTATCAGCGTCCTGACATGAGTCACGTGGTCAATGTTCTTTCATCTCTTGTTGAGGCTTGGAAGCCATCTGAGCATGATTCCGATGACATCTACAGCATAGACCTTACAATGACTTTGCCTCAGGCGCTCAAAAGGTGGCAGGCTTTTGAGGGAAACGATGTAGATGAATCTTCTTCGACATTTCTACTCAGTGGGGATAATACTCAGACTAGTATACCTACTCGACCATCTGGACTTGCAGATTCCTTTACATCAGCAGATGGACGATAAATGATGGAATAAAGAGGAGATTAGGGAATAGTAGTAATGTTTGGGAGGCTTATTTATTCATTTATTCATTTTCAATTCTGCTGCTGCTTCTGTATGCTTGCTCTTTTAAGGTTAGCCCTTTCTGTTTTGACTTGTTGTGCGCAGCTTCTTTTCCTTGCTGTAGATTGGGCGCACGAGTAATTTGATGGGTACCTCTGAAGTCCATAAATTGCAAATAGGAAGGTTATCCAGGATGAGATTCCCTTTACTAGTCGCCATTACTTTTTAGGGTTATCTTTTCTACTGTTTCTATTATTATACAACGTTTCGAATACAGTTCCGTACCGGTAGATACCGTACTGGCCAAAAAATAGAACGATATATAAGAGTTTGGTACTGATCATAGATACCGGCTAGTATCGGATGGTTTTGATTAGTACTAGTCGGTATTCAAAATACCAACCTATAATAGTCGGTATTGTAATTTTTATAAAAGTTGAGAATTGATTTGCAAAAACCAAAAAAAATTTACCGTAAATACCCCCCCTCCCCCCCTTCCCTCGACACTTGCCTTGCACACTCATTCCTCTGCTATTTCATTTTTCTCTCTCTCAGACTCACCTCATCCTCTCTTTATCTCACATTCTCGTCTCCCCTTTACTCTCTCTCGTTCTCCTCCCTCTTTGATGACAAGACTACCACGAATCACCGCACCAGGCAAACCCTCTCTGGTGATCATCTTCGGATCTTCCTTCACCATGTGAACTCGCCACCACTGAGCCTCATCTGGACCTGTATTAGGCTTTAGCCCTCCTCCATGAGGACCATCAATGCACCACGCCACCATCAGCTGCTCTCCTCTAGCTCCCATGCATCCACAGCTGTCGGATCTAGAATAATACCCAGATCTAAACCTAACCCGACTTGATCTGGAATAATACCGATTGTGAATATCTATTTGGGTGTGTTTTCACTTTTCTGTTGAATGCTTTTTGGTTAATTGCATTTGTGTTATGATTGTGAACGAGTTGGACTTGGAAGTTGGAATGAAATTATGAAGGATTTGTGATTTGTTGTTGGTTAGATAACGAATTAGATTTGGAGTTGAATGAAAGGAGTTTGGTTTTGGTTCATTTATGGTTCGGTTGATGATCGATAATTGATGTCTTGATTTACGTTAAATTTTTTGGTCATTCAGGGCATGCATCACGCATGATTTAAAAATTTGAAAGGCTTTCAAGTTTTGACTTAACTTAAGGATGCTTGATTTAAAAGTTAGAAAGGCTTTCAAGTTTCAATTTAACTTTAAAACTTTAAAACTGAGAATGTAAATTGGAAAGAATTCAAAGTAAATAATTAATTGACATAATCTTAAAATTATTGAAATGATATTTGGATATTGGGTAAATAATTAAGTGAGTATAATAATAATTCGGTTGTGGTCTTATGGAAAAGCACAATATGAAGTTTTGTAATTGTAATTATTCTATATCTCTAAGTTGTCTTTAATTTGTATCCCAAAATTAGTCCATCTCATCAAGGATTCAAGTCTCTTGCATATCCACCTTTATTTATCCTAAAATTAGTTCACCCCATAGTCTTTGTATATTTAAAATCTGATTTTCTTATTATTCCATTTTTATCTCATTTATAGTACTTTGGCATTAACTCTTCGAATAAGTGTGAAAGTTTTTTAGTTCATCTTAATAAAAAAATTACTCAGCTTGTGCATTCCATTTTAAGATATTTATTAAAGGGAAAAATTTATGAAAATATGTCAATAGCAACAATCATATTCCAGAAAAAAAAAAAAAGGAACAAGAATAAAGATGAACATGCTAAGTGAAGTTAAGGATGTTTAAGTCATGAATTTTTGGATTCGTTGAGCCATCATCTTAAATCTTTGAACGGTACTTCGATTTTAAACAAGATCCCCATTAAGAAATGCGATATTGACATCCATTTGCCATATTTCATAATCGAAATAGGTTGTTATGGCTAAAAGAATTATGATGGACTTAAGCATTGCAATAGAAGAAAAAGTCTCCTCATAGTCTATACCCTCTTTTTGAGTATAGCCTTCAGCTACCAATCTAGCTTTAAAAGTCTCTACTTTCCATTTGATCCTCTTTTCTTTTTGTAGATCCATTTACATCCTATGGCTTTTACATCTGGTAGTAGATCTACAAGGATCCAGACTTCATTGGTGTACATGGAATCTGTTTCCGATTCCATCGCCGTAAGCCATTTTTCTGTATCAACATCATTAATAGCCTGTGTATACGTAATGGGATCCGTTTCTTCTTGATCCGAGATGGCACTAATGCCTTCTCCTAAACCTAGATACCTGTCTGGTTGTCTCACAACCCTCCCACTACGTCTAGGCACTACTTGATGTTCAGGTTGCTCTTCTGATTCAACTATTGAATCCATTTCGACATCTTGTTTTGTTATATCCAAATCAACTCTTGGTTTGGATGAAATAGCTAAATCCTTTAGTACTACTTTACTTCTTCCTTTGTGATTTCTCACAAATTCTTCCTCCAAGAAGGTCGCATTTGTCGATACAAATACCTTCCTGTCCTGAGGACTGAAAAATAGTACCTTTGTGTACCTGTAAGATATCCTACAAACAAACATACTTCTACCTTGGTTCCATCTTTGTAGATTCAGGTGAATCTACAAAAATGGGCAGCCCCAAGTCCTTAAGTGCCGCAATGAAGGCACTTGGCCAGTCCATAACTCCCTAGGTGTTTTAGGCACCGATTTGGATGGAGCAAAGTTAAGAAGATAAGTTGTTGTTTGTGTGACATATCCCCAAAATGATTCTGGAAAGCTTACGTAGGGCATCATTGATCTTATCATTTCTAATAGAGTCCTATTCCTCCTCTCTGCTACACCATTTTGTTGAGGTGTTCAAGAAGCTGACAAGTTGGAAACAATTCCACTGTTAATTAGAAATTGTTGGAACTTTCCAGATAACTACTCACTACCTCGATTTGATCGAAGTTCTTTTAATGGCTTGCCTAGCTGCTTCTTAGCTTCAGCTTTGAATTCTTTAAACCTTTTAAAGGACTCACTCTTTTTATGCATCAAATACAAATAGTCTATGTCTAGAGTAATCATCTATAAAGGTTATGAAGTATTCATAACCTCCTCTAACTTTTACTTTCATGGGCCCACACACATCAATATGTACTAGGTCCAATATGGATTTAGATCTGTTTCTTTTGGAAGGAAATGAGGCCTTGGTTATTTTCCTTCAATACAAGATTCACAAGTGGGTAATGAATCATTATCCAAGCCCATAAGGATCCCATCATTTACTAACCTGTCAAGTCTTTTATGATTAATATGACATATTCTTAAGTGCCACATATATTTTGAATTAATACTAGAGCCATTGAATTGTTTTGGTTTTATTAATTATGTGGTGTTTAGTGAGCCTGTCTTAGGTTCTATAAAGAACAATCCCTGATTAATTATCGCATTACAAATAAAATCCTTATTCTCATATATTGAAACAACATTTTCAAAATATAAAGAATAACCAAATTTTATTAGATAAAAAACAAAAATCATGTTCCTTACAATCATTAGGATGTAATATACATCCTCCAAATACAACCTATGACCACTAGGAAAATCTAAGATAACTACTCCAACTGATTTTGCTTAAACATAGGATCCATCTGCTATCTTGACTTGAAACTGACCTTTAGTTAGTCTTTTTCTTTGCTGGAACCCCTGCAAAAAAATGCAAACATGATCAGTGGCTCCTAAATCTAATATCCTAGAATCAGATGAATCTGCCACATTTCTAGTTCCTAACGAACTTAAGAAACCCATACCTTGTTTGTTTTTAAGGGATTCAAGGTAGACTGCATAGTTTCTTTTCCAGTGGCCCTTCTCACCATATGGGAAACACTTTTCCTTGGTGTCCTCTTTGGCCTTCTTTTTCATCGGTTAGACCTTGACCCTTATTTGGGTCTTCTTTTTCATTTGACCCTGCTTCTTTTGCTTGTCCTTACCTTTGGGCTTAGAAGAAGATGCTACATTAGCCTCGGTCCCATTAGCCTTGATATTTAATATCTCCTCTATGCTCTGGAGGGTATACAATAACTCACTCAAGGTGTAATCCTTGGTATTGAGCTGATAGTCTAACTTAAACTGCTGAAAAGAAGAGTTTAAGCTATTAACGATCATAATCATCTGCGTTTCCGGATCCATGTCTGCCCCAAGCATCTCAGCCTCAGTAACTGCAGAGATTACCTTGAGCATGTAATCCCGCACCGGTTCACCAGGCTTTTGTCTGAGATTGTGAAAGGTTTGGATAGCTTTCACCCTTGCAGACCTAATCCTCATACCAAACACTTCATGTAGGTGATGGACCATTGCACTAGTAGTTTTTATGCATATAATTTGCTTTTGCAACATTCCGCTGACAGAAGCCAGAATATAACACTTAGTAGTCTTATCAGCATTCTGCCATTGCTCATATTGTTGGACTTGCTCAGAAGTTGAATTTCCACCTAGAGGTGCAGGCTCATTTTCCATTAATACCCATGAAATTCGTTTATATTGAAGAACAATGTCAAGGTTACATCTCCATTCGTTAAAATTCTCTCTGTTTTCCAATTTGTTATTAGCCAATAGCAAAATGAGTGGATTCATATTGTGGTGATTATGTCTGAAAAATAAATTATTAAAGAATGAGCATACTAGTCAACAATATTGGAATTTTGTATAAAAGCATGATGCATGTTTGCATGATAATAGATTTAACAAAAATTAAAAAATAAATCTTTATACAATGGTTATTTTTCTTATCTATATCGGACTAAGTGACGGTAGGCCATCTTATCCATTAAAAGAAAAACTGGGATCCTCTCACTGAAAAAGCTACCAAGCATCTTCATGCCTAACTTTTTAAGAAGTGCCATAATTTGGTCCATACATTTATCAACAGAGCTACGGTGGGCAGGTTATTGATAAAATATGTTGAGTGTGTAACCATTTGATTCATCCACTAAAGATACTTGCAAACCATGCCTCGGTGGAAGGTCACATTTGCTACCAATGAGTTGACTTATCCTTTAGGAGACCCAAACCATGCAAAATCTAGGATTCATGTTCTCCGGTAGGGAGTAACACTTCACACCACATGCAATCGTGCCATCATATGGAGACCATGGACTCTCACATGAGCATCCTCTCCCACTCAATCTTTTTTATCTTTAAGTTTTAATAAATACCATCTTGTCTAGATGCAATTTATTAATCATCCTATATTGTTTCATTATATATCTCATACATAATGAATGCATGGCAAAGCCTAGGGTTGGCACTTATTCTAAATGGCATACTTTCACATAATATCACATATTATTAGCATCCATCCATCTATTCATCTCATGAATAATAACACTACTTTTGATTGTCCATCCTAGAACATAAAAACAAATTACAAAGCTCTTTGGCCCATAAAAAATTTCTTGGATTTGGATCTTCCGCTTCAAACTTTTCGCTCACATGACCCGGCCCATTTAGTAAAAAGTGTGTAATGGCATTTATTTTACAAATCTTTTTGTTTTTCATAAAACCCAATTTTGTCAATTGGAAAACAAAAATTCCAGCACTGGTTTTCATAAAACCGAAACTTTGGCAATATGAAAAAAAAAATTTCAGCACTTGTTTTTCATAAAACCGAAACATTGTCAATATGAAAACAAAAATTTCAGCACTTGTTTTGCATAAAACTGAAACTGCCATTACACCAAAGGATATCCGAAACCATTACCTATTCTTTTCTTCGATCCATGGCTGCTTCATCGTCAATGTTACATAGATTTGTACATTACAAAATCAAAGAAAACAGAAAATGAAGATAAGGAGGAAACAAGGGGATGATAGGCCACCCTCCTTGTTACAAACCAAATGAAGAAAGCTTATAAGGTAAATCTATAGTCTATGGACAACCAAAAGAGTAAAACATACACCATATATATTTCCATCACAAAAAATATACATCATACATAAATATACTTGCCAACCCATGCAACATATAGGAACTGAATCATGTATAATAAAATGGCTCTAATACCAATTGTTGGATCGAAAATAAAAGCGTACTAGATTTGGCTAAACTGTGGATTTCAAAAAAAAATTCCAAAATCAAAACGCAGCGGAAACATAATAACCAAATCAACATGTTTAATCCATACATGATACGGTATTAGAAAAACTAATAGCATAAGAACAAGATCGAAATTATACCGACTCCTTTGCTACAACTTTGACTCCTTACTATTGTATCCTCTCCACGCTATTTTATCCTCTCTTTTTTGTTGTATCCTTAACCAATCCGATCTACCACTTGTTCTCTTTAGACAACTTGGTTAACAAGATCCTTTGGTGGGAAAGGAGAAGAAATATTGAAGAGATTTTCCTTAGTTGAAAGAAGCAAAAAATGAGACTCTTCTCATTACCAATTTCGACAAAGGAAGAAGGAGAGGCCACTTTTGCACCACTTCATTCTCTTAATCAAAAAGGAAAGAGAGAGCCATAAATGAGACATTCACATTTGTTTAATATGGCTAGATGAACAAAAAAAAAAAATGATACTCTCATTTTCAGTTGCAAAATGAAAGAAAGGAGAGAGAGCAACAAATGCACTTACTCCTTCTTTAATTAAAAGAATGCTAAAAGGTTGATAAGTTTTTCTACATGCCAACATTAAATGACAACCATTAAACCCTTTAATGATAAG
>JAOSBL010000003.1:13632069-13670997 GCA_027568915.1 Erythroxylum roraimae | reverse complement strand
AAGTATCAATTTAACAACTTAGGATTGTCATTACCTAACTATGTATTCTCTCACTTTAGCAATGTTCATTATGTTTAATCTAAAAGTTCCTAATGTCCTGGTTCTTTCACTCTCATTACTTGAACCAAATAAGCCCTGTTTAATGATGTAAATGAATTATGTTCATTTACGTAAGCTCTCACGTCCCATTTTTCGCTTAACCATTAAAAGGATATAAACAGATTTTTGGACAACCACTTTTCCATTTAAGATCTCTCTCCAAATGACAAGGTAACTTGATATATGGAGTGTTCTTGGTGTAAGCCCGCTCTCATGGCACTTCCTAATATATTTCTTAACTCCATATCTCTATGTGAGCTAAGTATGGACAACCATATACCATAAACATCAACCAACATCAAACACACCTATAACATTGAATAAAGTGAGATACTAAACAGTTTAGGCAATAACAACCCTAATAACTACTTAGAAATCCATCAAAATCTCATCTAACATGTCCATAACATATCCATACATCCTTATCAATCAACAAAATGCAACAAAGAAGCAAGAAAAGAGAAGAAGTGAGGCTTATATGTTGAAGAGCAAAGTTGGAATTCTATGGTGGCAGCTTTGTGTCTCCTTGAAATCCTTTGATTCTACCTTGAATTCTCTTGGTTTTTCTCTCAAAAATGATGTCTTGCACGACCTCCACTTTTTTAGGGTTTAAAATTGAGTTTTTATACCCTATTTAATGTTGGACCCCGCCCTTGGAAGACGCGTGCCAGATGTCCTGAGTGACATCCGAACGCGCATCCCACAAGGGCGGCTTGCCCATACCAGTCAAACATAAAAAACAAACTCATTTCTCCTATTTCAAGTTGGAATCATATACCGGAATTTCAATCTGACTTCTTCAGAACATTTGTTCCCCATTGTCTTAAGTTTCTAATGACATCAAAATTATTCAATGTGGTTCAGAAATCTGAAACTTATAACCCAAGCATTTTTGAACTATTATATACTGAAACATTACACTATATTCAACTTCCATCCAAAAATTGAAAGTCTTAAAGACTGAATTATAATTTGATTGCTTCAGATAATTTGTAGCTCTATATCTCTAGTTTATTTTGAGATAAGAATCATCTCATTTGGAGATCTACAGATCAAGATATCTGCAAAATACTGAAGTATGTTTAGTAAAATATCCAATTCACACTCGTCCAACCGATACCTTTACTTTGATTCAATCAACCTTTTTCAAATCAATACCAAAAGTTATAAAGTATTATAGAGAGACAGGGAAATGTATTAAGAAACCATTGGTTCAAAAATCAAGTCATTTGAAGGTCAGGTTGACAAAGTTATGGCCAAAAGAGTGGAATATGTTCAGGTTTGGGGGAGGGGATTGCGGGTCCCGATCGCGATCGCGCGACTTTCGTGCAAGTACGCAGAGTTGCGATCGCGACTTCTCCTTTCCTGCTTTTCTTCTTCCAACCTGTATTGGTAAAATGGGCATAAATTTCACTAGAGATATCAGATTAAGGTCATTCTTAGACTGTTTCAAAGAAGACTTCTAGATCAACTTCTATGAAGACCTCGAAAACAATTTTTACCTCTATAAGGGTCAAATTTTCAAACAATGTAGCTGTCCTAAATGTCCATCTTATACAGAATCACAAACTTCTAATGATAATATCTCTTAACTCCAATGTCTAAAAATTTCATACTATATATCATTGGAAAGGTATAAAGATAATCTACAACTTCCAAGAAGATAACTTTGTCCAATTCAGCCTAGATCAATATAGTTTTTCCCTGAAGTCAGAACACACATTTTTACCTCTATGGCAAAATTGAAAATGAAATGTACAATTTGGAAATGTCATGAGCGAAACACAATCATATCTCATTAACATAAAAAAAATAAGAGTTTTTACGAAGCCTTAATAGGCATTTCAAGCCACAATATATCAATATCTCAAAATCCCAAAATACAAAAAGATATATGAACAGTAATTTGCTCAAAATGTAACCAAAGCCTTGTGGTTACAAATCTAGCTTAAAACACAAAAAGATGCAAATTTTGGAGTGATGTCTTGATTTTCTTTCACTCGATCTCTTGCTTGTCACCTGGAGATGGGAAGGAATGGGGGTGAGCTTAAAGCTCGTAGGTAACAATTTTATAACGAGAAACAAGCAAAAATCCTTGAAATATTCATTTCCATGGTAAAATTCACATTGAGATCCATGCGACACATATTTCCCAAATTCACAACTCATTAAGCAATTCATAACATCAAGAATAATGAATTCATCAAACTTCATACACACATAATCACACTGGATGGTTTGGGTGGATCCAAAAATAAAACTTACTACACATTTCTACATAGTGGTCTTGTGTAGTCGTGAACTTAGGGGAGTCCATGAAGGAGCTCCATGCCACTAACGGGCAAGCGGGAGAAGCCTTTTGTCAAAGTGCACTTGACTTAACTTAGGGGACCACCACAAACCCACATAATCATGCATATCACATCTTGTAAACATATTGCCCAAACTAGCACATTTCTGAAAAGTGATTTCATAAGTATAGTATCTTTCAAAAATCATTTCCACATTCTTTTTATAAATCATCAACACAATATCCACATACCAAACTCATAGCACTTTTTCAAAACATTCAAAGAGCAATATATGCACATTTATAACACAATTGAAAACATTTAACTTTCTTGATTTGGAAGAAAACATTAATGGCTTATTACTTAATTATAAAAATGTAACCCACCTTGAGTTTCCTTGCTTATAACTTGCTCAAATGTGCCTCTTCTCTTGCTTCTCTTGTCTTTCTTGATTTCCTTTTTATAAGCAAAAATACCAAATTCAATAGGGTTGCCAAATTGAAAACCCACAAAGTAAATTCAATAAAATTGATCCTAGAACACCTAAACCTATGCATTTCCTAAGCTTCATGAACCAAAACCCTTCCAAAAATACAAATGATGAAAATTCGAACTTACCTTGAATCTTCACCAAATAACAAGATTGTTAGCTCAAATAGAAGCTCTTCTCTTCCTCTACCTTTTTCCCTTCTTGAGCAACCTCAAAATCTCTCTTTAAAACTACAAAATGAAGAAACCCTAACTTAACTTCATTCCTTTCTTACAAAAACCGAAACACTTAACTCTCCTTTCTCATTTTCGGTGTTCTCTTCTTCTTTCTATCTTTAATTCACATTTTTCTTCTCCCTTTAAAAGCAAGACAACACTTCTTCTTTCAATTTTGCCCTTAATGATTGAGAAATATCCATTTTACCCTTCCTTCCATGCCTTATGTCTTTTATACTTAAGTGTCTTGCCAAAAATACCCTTGAACATTCTTATAACCTTAACACTTTAATTCCATTAACCCATGCAATAAATCCTACTAACTTTGACATAATAATTAACTCCAAAAATAATTAATCTATCAAAACCTCAAAAATTATTTTAAATCATGCTTAACTTCAATGAAAAATTTTCGGGGACCAACATTTCTTCGCCTCTTAAAAGAATTTCATCATCGAAATTCTTATCTGACTGATCTAGAGGCAGGGTATGTCTCCTCATATTAGCAATAATGTCACCTCAAATTCAAGAATCCAATCACATAGTTGGATACTTTACATCTAACATAATGTATACACTCTCAGTAGCATATTCTACATTTTATGCTTATGTCTCTGTCAGGAATAGGACTCCAATACTCACTTTTGAATCATTAAATATTCGTTTCTGATTTGTTCTTTCATTGATCATTCTTAATATAAACTATCTGATCTGCTTAACCTAATTCAGTGAAATTCTTCTTTGAGAGAAGATATCTTGCTACTATCATCTATACTGTTCATGCAATCTTTATCAATCAACTATTATCATCATCACATTATAGGTGTGTATCATCAAAGTCATCCCATTTTGTCTAAGGATTTATCTCTGACAATTCACAAATTCACATCTTACACAATTGATACTTTGATCTCCATTGATCCTAGACAATATTTCTCTCTTTATCAAACATACTAACACCAATTTTACTCCAGTTTTCTAGAATTTACCTCTTCTGATACTATATCGTTTCATAATGAGTCAACTACCATATTGAGTGCATCAACTCTTCTCATTTAATTCTTCATCTTTTCCTTAATCTCATTCACACATAAATTCCCATCTTATACGCATTCCTAACTTTCTCTTTACTACATATCATTTCATTCATCTCATGAAAAGTCATTTATGTCTATTTCATTTCCCCCTTTAATATTTTCTCATTTCTGTCTCATTTTCTTGTTGTCATTTTCTTCATCTTCCATATGCATATCCTCAATTAATTCAGAATTATTGATGCATAATCACTATGAAATTCTAATCTCCATTTCACTAATACTCTTGTCGCATTAATCGAACAACCACTTCGATTCCAATTTCCTCCTCTTAAGATCATAACAAGGTTATGTTTTCATTGCATTCTACTTGTACACTCCAATCTCATCATTTATAATTATATCCTTATATTCTCAAACAATCCATGACAATACATTCACATCTATATCACATTCGAGGATATATCACCACAGTGCAATATTGATGTCATATTTAATAATGCATCCCCCAATACAAATACGTTGAATCATTATCATCATATTTACCTATATACTATTTCTAATTTCTATTTATCCACAACTTTCATTTTCTCATATTGTGAAAGAGTATGATTTTTCTCACTAATTCTATCAACTCAAACTCTTAACAATTACTCATACGCGTGACTTATACACATGCGACTCAGATTAAGGATCAATCGCTACTATCTGCTATGACATGCTCACAATGCATGTACCTTGACACATAATTCAAAAATGCCCATATAAGATCCTAATTCTAGGCTCTGATACTACAACTGTTGGATCCCGCTCTTGCAAGACGCGTGCCTGACGTCTTAAGTGACATCCGAACCCGCATCCCACAAGGGCAGCGTGCCCACACTAGTCAAACAGCAAAAACAAACTCATTTCTCCTATTTCATGTTGGAATCATATATTGGAATTTCAATCTGACTTCTTCAGAACATTTGTTTCTCATTGTATTAAGTTTCTAATGACACCAAAATCATTCAATGTGGTTCAGAAATCTGAAACTTATATCCCAAACATTTTTGGACTATTATATACTGAAATAATACACTATA
This sequence comes from Erythroxylum roraimae, assembly GCA_027568915.1. Taxonomy (NCBI): domain Eukaryota; kingdom Viridiplantae; phylum Streptophyta; class Magnoliopsida; order Malpighiales; family Erythroxylaceae; genus Erythroxylum; species Erythroxylum roraimae. The sequence goes on along the minus strand of JAOSBL010000003.1, from coordinate 13,665,783 downwards.
CTCAACCTCCATCCAGACATTGAAAGTCTTAAAGACTGAATTAAAATTTGATTTCTTCAGATAATTTGCAGCTCTATGTCTCTAGTTTATTTTGAGACAAGAATCACCTCATTTGAAGCTCTACAGATCAAGATATCTTCAAAATACCGAAGTATGTTTAGTAAAATATCCAATTCATACTCTTCCAACCAATGCCCTTACTTTGATTCAATCAACCTTTTTTGAATCAATACCAAAAGCTATAAATTTTTATGGAGACACAGGGAAATGTGTTAAGAAACCATTGGTTCAAAAAACAGGTCATTTAGAGGTTAGATGACAATGTAATGGCCAAAAGAGTGAAACATGTTCAGGTTTTGTAGGGGACTGCGGGTCACGATTGGGACCTGAGTGGGCGCGATGTCCCAATTGTGAATTTGCGTGATCGCGACTTTCGTGCAAGTCTACAGAGTCGCGATCACGACTTCTCCCTTCCTGCTTTTCTTCTTCCGACCTGTATTCGTAAAATGGGCATAACTTTTATTAGAGATATCGGATTAAGGTCATTCTTAGACCGTTTCAAAGAAGACTTTTAGATCTACAACTTCTGTGAAGACCTCAGAAACAAGTTTTGCCTCTATAAGGTCAAAATTTCAAACAATGTAGCTGATGTCCATCCTATGCAGCATCACAAACTTCTAATAATCATATCTCTTAACTCCAATGTCCAAAAAGACAATACAGTTTTTCTCCTGAAGTCAGAACACACATTTTTACCTCAATGGAAAACTTGAAAATGAAATGTACAATTTGGAAATGTCACGAGCAAAACACAATCATATCTCATTAACATCAAAAGATAAGAGTTTTTACAAAGCTTTAATAGGCATTTCAAGCCACAATACATCAATATCTCAAAATCTCAAAATACAAAAGATACATGAACAGTAATTTGCTCAAAATGCAACTAAAACCTTATGACTACAAATCTAGGTTAAAACACAAAAAGATACAAATTTTGGAGTGATGCCTCGATTCTCTTTCACTCGATCTTTTGCTCATCACCTGGAGATGGGAAGGAATGGGGGTGAGTTTAAAGTTCGTGGATAACAATTTTATAACGAGAAACAAGTAAAAGCCCTTGAAATATTCGTTCCAATGGTAAAATCCATATTGAGATCCATGCAACACATATTTCCCAAACTCTCGACTCATCAAGCAATTCATAACATCAAGAATAATGAATTCATCAAACTTGTCACAAATCATACACACATAATCACATCAGATGGTTTGGGTGGATCCAAAAATAGAACGTACTACACATTTTCACATAGTGGTCTTGTGTAGTCGTGAACTTAGGGGAGTCCAAAAAGGAGTTCCCTGCCATTAGCGGGTAGGCGGGAGAAGCCTTTTGTCAAAGTGCACTTGACTTAACTTAAGTGCACTTGACTTAACTTAAGGGACCATCACAAACCCATATAATAATGCATATCACATCTTGTAAACATATTGCCCAAACAGGCACATTTCCGAAAAGTGATTTCATAACCATAGTATCTTTCAAAAATCATTTCCACATTCTTTATATAAATCATCAATACAATATCTACATACCAAACTCATAGCACTTTTTCAAAACATTCAAAGAGCAATATATGCACATTTATAACACAATTGAGAACACTTAACTTTCTTGATTTGAAAGAAAACATTAATGGCTTATTACTCAATTATAAAAATGTGACCCACCTTGAGTTTCCTTGCTTATAACTTGCTCAAGTGCGCCTCTCCTCTTGCTTCTCTTGTCTTTCTTGATTTCCTTTTTATAAGCAAAAATACCAAATTCAATAAGATTGCTAAATTGAAAACCCACAAAGCAAATTCAATAAAATTGATTCTAGAATACCTAAACCCATGCATTTCCTAAGTTTTATGAACCAAAACTCTTCCAAAAATCCAAATGATGAAAATTCAAACTTACTTTGAATCTTCACCAAATAACAAGATTGTTAGCTCAAATAGAAGTTCTTCTCTTCCTCTATCTTTTTCTCTTTTTGAGCAACCCCAAAATCTCTCTTTAAAACTATGAAATGAAGAAACCCTAACCCTTCCTTTCGTACAAAAACCGAAACACTTAACTCTCCTTTTTCATTTTCGGTGTTTTCTTCTTCTTTCTATCTTCAATTCACGTTTTTCGTCTTCCTGTAAAAGCAAGACAACACTTCTTCTTCCAATTTTGCCCTTAATGATTGAGAAATGTCCATTTTACCCTTCCTTCCATGCCTTATGTCTTTTATACTTAAGTGTCTTGCCAAAAATACCCTTGAACATTCTTATAACCTTAACACTTTAATTTCATTAACCTATGCTATAAATCCTACTAACTTTGACATAATAATTAACTCCAAAAATAATTAATCTATCAAAACCTCAAAATTATTTTAAATCATGCTTAACTTCAATGAAAAATTTTCTGGGGCCAACATTTAATGCTTAAAACGATGTAGGAAGGAGGAAGTTACCAGTTGGAATTTCCCATAAAGCTCTGTTTTCTGTCTTGACTTCAATCTGTGATATCTTATTGATTTATTGTCTAGATTGGGTCGTTATTTGACCATTTTGAAACTGAATTTCTCCTCTTTCTTTTGGATCAAAAGCGAAAAACATCCAATAAGAATTGTATTTTGCAAAAGCTTAACATTGGTGATGGGTTGGCCTAGGAAAATTCCAACTTTTCTTTAGGTCACATGATTTACTTTCTCTTTGGTTCTTCTATCCTTCCATCCCTTAAAACCACGTTCAAACCTATTGATTAACAACAAAATTAATCACTTAATCATGCCCAAAACACATGCAATTAATACCAACATAATGTAAGAAAAAGATGTGCAACAATGCCATGCAAAATTCACACAAAACCTAATCTTAAAGACCTAATTCATACACATTCATGCATATTCACATACAATCATACATAATCATGCAATTATATGAAACTAAGACAAAACATAAGCTAAACAAGTTAACAACAATCAATTTATCACAATTAACTAACAAATTACCCTAAGAAAAGTATGTACAAATGCCACATATCACTCACCAATTGGTGGATATTATGCAAAAAAACAGAAGAAAGCATCAACCATTTATTTTTTCAATGTGATTTTGCTAAGGAGAGTTGAAAGATGATGCTAACCAAATGCAAATCTATGAAGCCCCAAAGGAATGAAGTGATATAATTAAATGGTGTTTAACCATTAAGCATTCTAGTGATTAAGTGAAATGGTGTTCCTATCTTTCACTTTCCCATCCTATCACAACTATATGTGATGAGAGAAATATATGAATTGTTCTTGATATTTGTCACAACAAGAAGCAATTTGACGAGGATCTTATGCAGAGAATTAAACTCCACATCAATGTTTCCAAACACAAATTTGAGGACTTTGGCTATCTTCACAATACATGGAGTCTAATATCTAAATGGATTACAGAAATGGGGCATATGTCATAGCCATGCCAAGAGTCATTCAATACAATTTGTATTAAGTTACTCCCATGATGAGCCGCTTTAAGGCTTAATTCTTTTCCTATTTTTTTAGAAAAAAGAATTTGTGTGAGCCCGGCCCGAATGGAGACGGATGGATGAGTACTCGGTAGCACCGGGGAGTTCGATTAAAATAAGACTGACTCGTCTACCGCTTGTCAAAAACCACAACTGCCTAAGAGTTGATTTTCTCGCTGCTGCCCTGCTACGTTAACGCCATTGTTAGCATTTTTTCCCCTGCAAACCCTAATAATACCCTCCACTACATTAAACCCTAAATTCCTCAATGAAATCAACTCCGTCCTCTGCCTCTCCTCCCTGAGTTCCCCTCTTCATCATCGCCAATTCCAAACCACGATTGTCGCTCACGCGCGTTGGCGATAACATTCCTCCATAAAAATCTCTTTGTCTAACACTACTATGAGTCTCGCTTCCTCAGACTGTACTCTCATCAATGATGATTATCTCCGCGAATGGAAGTCCGGAAACCCTAGCTTCCGTGTTCCCGTCCCCGTTCCCACACTTCGCTTCCTCTACGAGCTCTGCTGGACCATGGTATTTTGTGCCCTTTAATCTACCTATCTCACCCGCTTCCACCCCCTCCTTTCTCTTTGTGAGTTTTGTTTGTTTTCTTTTTAAGCAATTTGTTTTGATATTGTTGGTTTCTGGTGTAAATTATATAGGTTCGAGGGGAGTTGCCATTTCAGAAATGCAAGGCGGCATTGGATTCGGTAGAGTTTTCAGACAGGGTTTCTGGCCAAGAGATGGGCTCCATCTTCGCTGACATTGTTACACAAATGGCTCAAGATGTATCATCTTTTTCTGCTTAAATTTGTTGTAATTGCTAATATATAATTGTGGAATACTTCGATTTTGTGTGATAGAATCTAACTGCATTGCTTAATGCCAAAGCATGTGGAGTTTCGCATCTCATTTACTTATTACCGGAGGCTAATTGCTATGCTGGATAACATTTAAAATCAACTATATTTTATATCCGCTGTTTTCATTTAGGGGTTTGGAGAAGTATTTCTGTGATTGATTGTTCATATTTTTGCTTTCTTTATAAGGAAATTTATCATGCTAATGATGGCTTCTTCAATTTTGGTACTAAAGACATGAGCTGCTTCATTGTGGTTTAAGAATCTTGGGAAATTATGAGTAGAATCATGTTCCATCCAATTATGTAATACTTCTTTCAAAGTCAAAAGTCAAGACCAAATATAACAATATCATTTATGAAGTTGGTCTCTGCTTTGAACATTACTAGGTGAGGATTAACTAGGATGAAGAAAAAAAAATCATCATGGATAATGTTTGGTGACATTCTAGTTCTTTTTTAATCTCCCTCAAAGTACTTTATTTCTATTCAACTAGTATATATGCATTAGTATTTCTCAACGAATATGTTTTCAAGTTATTTTCCAATGTAAAGTGCTAACTTTTCTTGCAGCTTACAATAAGTGGGGAGTATCGCACTCGCCTAATAAAGTTGGTAAGTTATATGACACTAACTTGATCTTTGATTTTTGCTAATGGTAGTCAAACAACTGATTCCTTCCTTCTGTGTAAAGTGACTGCTCTATCGGGCTGTATTTTATGCCAAAATTTCATGCATTGACTTAATATATCCCATTTCTGTGTAATGCTAAGCAATATATTTGTTTAACAAATGCCGTAGAACTGTAATATTAACAACATTCTATTTATGATTCTTACAATTCCATTTTGACATTAATAATCCAAAACGTTGAATTGATATGTTATTTAGTGGGTATGTACATTTGTTTTTATTTTACATTCTTTACCAGTTGTGTAGTAGTTTATGCAACATTACTTTCCTCCTCCTTGTTTATTTTAGCCTACATGCAAGTAGCTCTTATGAAGATGGTAGTTTGGTAATTTGCAAATGATCTCTTTATTGATCTCACTGCTTGGATAATCTTTTACGCTTATCTAATTATTTGTTGGTTTTATTGACTTGATGGTAACCTGTTTCCTTTGTGACTTTAGTTCTTCTATCTTCTATTCATTTTGGTGCTATGGTTTTATTTGAAATCCACATGTTTCATTCCAGGCTAAATGGATGATGGAATCCACACTAGTCCCATTGAGGCTTTTCCAAGAGCGTTGTGAGGTGACAATTGGTGTCATTTCTTGATTTATATTAGAGCTTTACTTTTAGTGAGCTGGCAATTTTTTGTTTGTTTCATGCATCTAGATTTTAATTTTTGATTTTCATTGAAAGTGGAATGGAAAAGGACTATAAGTTTAAAATTTCTTCCAAATTTGCAGGAGGAATTTTTGTGGGAGGCTGAGATGATAAAGATAAAGGCCCAAGATTTGAAGGGTAAAGAGGTAAAAACACATTGCATTATATTTCTATACATAAGGACTAAAACACCTTTAGGACAATATGACCTACAATATGTTAAAAAGATGGAATCAAGTCTATTCCACCATCTATACAAGTGTAGGTATATGTATGATTCTAACCTTTTTTAACTCTAGTGTGCATTATCAAGTCATTTGCCCTACATTTTTATAATGTCTGAAGTCATAATTTTTTGCCTCATGTGATTCAACTTTTCATACCACGTTATTGTCTTGGCAGTGGTGAAATCTAGTAAACAGAAATGTGTGGAAGATACAATTGTAAATGTTGATAAGATGGCTTTTTTTTTTTATGGGGGGGGGGAGGGCGCAAGCGTTTCAATGCGATGCTAATGTCATGCAATGTTAGGGCGATAATGCCATTGGATCATTGTTGAATAGATATTTTAACATGCTTGATTGTCAAATTCAGGTCAGAGTTAATACTCGTCTTCTCTATCAGCAAACAAAATTCAATCTTCTCCGAGAAGAAAGCGAGGGCTATGCCAAATTGGTATGCTAAATTATTTATATTGCCTATCATATTATTTTCTTCTTTTATTTCTCTCCTCTTAGTTTGCTGCGTATACTTCATTTAACAACAATGTGTACATATAATATCCTTTCTCTAAATTATTGGTTGATTTTTATGCTACTTTTCTTGTATTTTAGGACATGGACTTTATTTCTCATTGAATTCTTATTCCAACATCTATTCTTCAAGTTTTGGACCACATCGGTGTGATGAACGGGTTCATGAAATATTATTGAGAGATTTGAATACATAGTTTGTCCAGATTATAAATAAACAGTGTAAGGGTTGTGCTAGACCATCTAGCACTATTAGGGAAGGAAATGTCATGTGATTCTGATGTATGTTTGAGTATCATTATCAACCAAGTAATGTATGATGGAAACTACTAGGAGCATCATTTTTTGCTCTTCAGCATGAAAATATGTATATCTGGAAATGTGGTGAAATATCAAATACAAAATGAGCCAATTTTCATGGAGTTGGAGTTTGTGCTTGTTAAAAATAGGAGGGTAAATGTTTCTTAAGACGGTCTTATCATGCACTTTCTGGGTGATTCTGGTGCAGTAGCTAAATTAACATTAAGAATAAGGATAAAGGAAAAGCTGAGGAAAGCCTAAACAATGTGGGATGTGGTGATAAAGGAGTTGCAGTTACCATATGCAGAAATTCTGAACAATTGTATATTATTCTATATTTGATGAATACATAGGTACAAGTATATATAGAAATAGAGAGGGATATTCTAGGAAACTAATATTTGTACATAATATCCCAACTTATCTGATTTGCTAACTTTTAGGAGTCAATAATATCTAGGAGATATCCAGCTGGATATTTCCCGACACTCCCCCTCAAGTTGGCTTGTATGTCATCCATAGCCAACTTGGTAACCGGAACATTGAATTGCCTCTTGTGTAATCCCTTTGTGAGAATATCAGCTACTTGTTATGATGTTGGAATATAGGGAACACAAATTAATACTTCTTCAATCTTCTCCTTGATGAAATGACAACACTAGTGCTATTCAAATTGCGGCTAATCTCGTTTACCATGAGCGTACCAAACATATAGAGGTTGAATGTCATTTCATTCGAGCGGCCTATGATCATCATGTTACTACCTTGCCTCACTTTAGTACCAACCTACATATTGCTGATATTCTTACCAAATCCATGACACGTCAGCGACATAATTTTTTTGTTGGCAAATTGATGCTTGTTGACTTACCAACATCAATTTGAGGGGGGATGTTAGAAGATTGTCAAAAGATTTAGTTAATTAATCATTTGCTTACCGATTGAGTTACCTTATTTGTTAATGTAATTAATGTATTTTATATGCTTTCCTATTTAGATTGTCAAACCTAAATTAAAGGAGCTGACAAATCTCCTCCTTGTATATTCCTTATTTAGGTAGGGCTCCTTGTGTATATATGTAGACAAACTCTTCTCTAATAAGATATACGAGTTTTATCACACAAAATCCTTTGCATTAATAGAAATACTTGTCAACCTCAACATGTTTTGTTCTATCATGAAGAATAGGGTTGTGAGCAATTGAAATTGCAACTTTGTTGTCACAATACACTTTCATAGGAACTAAAATAGGAATCTGTAGTTCCTCTAGTACCCTTTTAATCCATAAAACTTCACAAATTCCATGTGCCATTGAACGAAACTCAGCTTCAGCACTACTTCTTGTAACCACACTTTGTTTCTTACTTCTCCAAGTTACCAAGTTACCACCAACAAATGTGCAATAACCTAAAATTGATATTCTATCAGTTGCACTCCCTGTCTAATCAACATTAGTATAGACTTTGACTTGAAGGTTATTCTGCTTTTGAAACATTAAATGTTACCCAGTAGTTCCTTTTAGATATCTTAGTATTCTGTATACAACATCCAGAAGTTCTTGGCCTGGAGAATGCATAAATTGACTTACTAAGCTCATGGCAAAGGCTATATCAAGTCTGGTGTGTGATAGGTATATTAATCTCCCAACTAATTGCTGGTATCTCTCCTTATTAATAATGTTTTTAGGTTGAGTTGGTCTAAAATTTACACCAGTCTCACAGGAGTATCAACGGCCTCGCATCCTAGTAATCCGATCCCATTCATAGGTCCAGAATATATTTTCTTTGGTTAACAAATATTCCATAGTTGATCTAGCAAACTCCATTCCGAGGAAGTATTTGAGAGGTCCAAGATCTTTAATCTCAAATTCTTTGGCTAATCTCTTCTTCAACTCTACTATTTCGGATACATCATCCCCAGTTATGATAATGTCATCTATGTAAACAATAAGAATAGATAGCATACCTACCTTGGATTGCTTGTAGAACAATGTATGATTAGCTTGACTTTGATAATAGCCGTAGCTTTTCACAACCCTTCCAAATCTATCAAACCATGCTCTAGGGGACTGTTTTAGGCCGTATATTGACTTCTTTAGCTTGCACACCTTTTGTCTCCCATAGGTATCCTCAAATCCTGGAGTAGGCTAATAAAGACTTCTTCTTCTAAGTCTCTATTAAGAAATGCATTTTTTATATCTAGTTGATGTAAAGTCCACTCAAAATTTACAGCTAAGGATAGCAGTACCCGAATTGTATTTGCCTTTGCGACAGGAGCAAATGTCTCTTGGTAGTCAATACTATAGGTCTGAGTGAACCCCTTAGCAATAAATCTTGCCTTCAACCTTTCCACACTACCATCAGCCTTAGACTTAACAGTGAATAGCCATTTGCAACCCACCAACTTTTTATCTCTAAGGGAACTCACAAGTTCCCAGGTTTTATTCTTCCATAACAGCTGATCTCCAATCCAGATCTTGAAGTGCTTCCTGAATGTTTCTTGGCACAAACATGTTAGTGATTTTAGAGATAAACGATTTATGTGTTTGTGATAGTTTCCCATAAGATAGGTACTTTGATATGGGATGATTGGTGCAAGCCCGTTTCCCTTTTCTAAATGCTATGGGTAGGTAATTATTAGTAGAGAGATCAGTAGAAAAATCACCGGTAATTTGTGGGTTAGTAGGTATAGATTGATCAGTACTAGGCACAATGAGGGGTAAAGTAGCAAAAGGGTTACCTGAATTGTTCCCAGGTTGCTTCTCCGAGGGATTTGAGAGGCCATGCGTTGTAGGTTGTTCTCTACTTTTCACTTGAGTCTTCCTCTTAATATAAATAGGGGGTTAGGTGTCATGGCCCAAATTTTTTTTGCCTCATTAGAGTTCTCCCCCTGAAGGAAATTTTTTTAATGTTCTGGGAATGTGAAATCCATGGAGACAACAATTTTTTTAGTTAAAGGATTGTAGCATTTATAACCTCGTTGAATAGGAGCATACCCAATAAAGATAGACTTTTTAGCTCTTGGATCTAGTTTGGAGTTTTCTCTAGTTGAATGTTGAACACATACAGTACACCTAAAGACTTGAAGAGGAAGAGTAGAGTAAAGTCTATTTTCAGGAAAACATTGTTTAAACACGTCGAAGGGTGTAGCATAATGCAAAACATGGCTAGGCATTCGATTAATTAAGTATGATGCAGTCAAAACAGCCTCACTCCAAAGGTATTTTGGCACATTCATTGTAAACATAATGGATCGAGAGACTTCTAGCAAATGTTTATTTTTCCTCTTGGCAATACATTTTGTTCAGGAGTGTTAACACATGTAGATTGGTCAACAATGCCTTTAGACTTAGGAATTTTTCCAAGGATTTCATTAAAATACTCGGTACCATTGTCTGAGTGAAGTATACCAATGCATGTGTGAAATTGAGTTTCAATCATGGCATGGAAATTTTGTAAGATTTGAACAACTTTAGATTTTTCAAGTATCAGATAGACCCAACATAACCGAGTATGATTATCAATAAAAGTTACAAACCATTTTTTTCCGGTAAGGGTTTTAACACGGGATGGACCCCAAACATCACTATGAATTAAGTAAAATGGTTTGGAGGGTTGATAAGATTTTGTAGGGTAAGAAATCTTATGACTTTTGGATAAAATGCAATGCTCACAGTGAAGTTTTGAACAATCCACAATTTTAAATAATTGAGGTAATAGCCTTTTGAGGTAAGAGAAATTAGGATGTCCTAATCTATTATGCCAAAGCAAAATCTGTTCTTTAGCAGGGGTAGAACAAATACTAAAGCCATGAGCTTCTTTATTCTTCAAGTTGTCATCAACGAAGTAGAGTAGAGACCATCTATCAACTTAGCACTGCCAATCGTCTTCCTCGAAGTTAGTTCCTGAAAGACACAATATGATTCAAAAAATGTAACGGTACAATTAGAGTCATGGGCAAGTTTAGTCACAGATAGCAGATTACAAGTTAGTTTTGGAACATATAGGATAGAGTTAAGGCAGATATTCGAGGATAGAGTTACTGAACCTTTACTAGCTACAACAAAAAATGATCCATTTGCTATACGAATTTTTTCATGGCCAGAACAAGGGTCATAAGTATGAAATAAATTAGGGGAACTGGTCATATGGTTAGATGCTTCTGAGTCAATGATCCAAGGAGCAAAATTATATGGAAAAGAACATGATAAGGCATTAAAATCACTACCAGTTTGCGCCACAGAAGCATTAGGAGCACTTGAGGATTCAGAATTAGGTTTTAGTAGCTTCAGAATGTAGTCAATCTGCTCTTGAGAGAACTGTCCAGCATTCACCTCATGTACTGATCGGATTTTACATGATTTATAGTGAGGAGAAGAGGTTTTATTAAATTTTCCTTCATGAGATCCCTTCCAATTTTCCAGGATTTCCATGGAGTTTCCAAGAGAATTGTCTAGCATCCACCTCATGTGTTGATGGGATTTTACATGATTTATAGTGAGTAGAAGAGGTTTTATTAAATTTTCCTTCATGTGATCCCTTCTAATTTGTAGGCTTTCCATGGAGTTTCCAGCATGTTTCACGGGTATGCTGTGCTTTATTGCAATAGTCACACCAAACCTGTGACTTTTCCTCAGTCTTCTTAGTACGACCAGTAGTATTGCCAGCAACTAAAGATGTGTTTTCAATAGTGGGTGTAGGATTTCGTTTGCCAAGCATCATTAACCGTCTACTCTCTTTGCGTTGGACTTTTGCAAAGACTTCTCCAATGGTAGGAAGAGGTTGTTTTCCAATAATCCTGCCTCTAATCTCATCAAACTCAACATTAAGTCCAATTAAGAACTTAAAAATTCGGTTATCCTCTACTGTTTTTTGAAAATAGTTACAGTCATTAGCGGGATTTCCATTCATAGTCATTAAACAAATCTAAGTCTTGTCATAAATGTTTCAGAGAATTAAATTACTTAGTAACACTATCCTCACCTTGGTGGATCTCACCCAATTTGAGAGTTATTTCATACACTTGGGACTAGTTTCCCAAATCAGAATACATTTGATTCACGTTGTCCCATAGCTCCTTAGCTGTGTAGTAACATTTATAGTTGGAGCTAATATCCTCCATAGAATTTACCAGCCATGTTATCACCATAGAGTTTTCAACATCCCATATTCTGTGTGTAGGATCATCATTTGTAGGTTCCTTTTTGTCACCAGTCAAATATCCAATCTTGTACATTCTAACTGATTGGGACTAGCGAAGAAAATTCTCTCCATTCAGTCGTATGGTAGTGATGTGAATGGAATGAGAATCAGAGGTAGTATTATGAGGAGGAGGTGTTTGAAGAGATGGGTTAGAAGATTCACCAATGTCGGACATGGTTGACATAGATTGGTAGGATTAGAGACAGTAGGTGGCGGCTAGGGTTTAGGGCTGTTAAGGTAGTAGGATTAGAGATAGTAGGTTGTGGCTAGGGTTTTTTATGACTATTATCATGCAGAAATTCTGAACAATTGTATATTATTTTATATTTGATGAATACATAGGTACAAGTATATATAGAAATAGAGAGGGCTATTCTAGGAAACTAATATTTTTACATGATATCTTGATATCTGTACATAATATCCTAACTTATTTGATTTGCTAACTTTTATGAGTCAATAATATCTAGGAGATATCCAGCTGGATATTTTCCAACACCATATCTTGTTGATATGACTGCTTGACGCAGAGCTGAAATGTCATGTAGGAACTGCCAACAGTTAGAACTAGGGCTTTCTGCTGCATAGAGTTGCGTCAAATCTTGTTGATTTAGGATTCATAGAAATCAACTGTAGTGTGATTTTAATGACATAGAGAATGCTAGTCTTGGTTTTGGAAATTTGAAAATTGTACCATTAAAAATGTTGGTCAGGGAATCTGATTCTTAAATTACATCTTTGTAATTGAGTTAAAGCACGAAGTGCTCTTATTTCTTCTCCTGAGGAACTATTATCACGCTCAACTACTTTTTTCTCCTCTTTCATTTTCATTGCAAATTAAAAGTTGTCCAAGAAACATGCATTATATGCATATAACTCAATGGAGTCAACATTGCCTCTGTTTATTATATTATTTGCAATGTGAAAATGTAGATATGTTAAGTTGTTTGCAACATCATGGAATCATATGAAAGTGAATCATGGTTAATGTAAACCGTCATAAATTGGAAGAATGGGTTTCATGGTTAATGTAAACCGTCATAAATTGGAAGAATGGGTTAGTTATCTTCTTATGACTCCATAATCTGTACTATGGTTACAAAACTGATCCTTCAGAAGAATCGGACATATTGGTATGAAATTGTTTTTGTGGAGCAATGAAGAATGATGGTTGCTGTCTTCTATTTTGAGGGTATGCCAATGATGAAGAATGTCTTCCTACCTATCTACAGCCGCGAGGAATGGCTTAGGGCTTGATAATGTCGGTTTTGGGGATTTAAAGTTATGGGTATATGGGAGTATGAACAATCGATTGTGGAAATTGATACTCCCATATCTGCATTAGAGTTTAATGAAGTAGCAGTCAATAAGAATGTGCTTTTGCTTATAAGTGCATATTTCACATGGTTATATCACCTGTACAGTTATCATCAGTTTGAAATATAATATCCAATATTATATTTCCTAAGATATTTTTTTGACGGGTTCTTGCTAAATATTTCTTATCCTTCCTTCATCACTTCCTGAGGGGCATTGTATTATTATTTTTTGTTGGAAAATACGATGGGATATCATGTGGACATTTACTGTTGAGTTGGATCAACAGGTTACTCTTCTTTGTCGAGGCTCTGAAGATGCAACTGAAAATGCATCAGCAGCCATGATAGGCATCATTAAGGTTGTCCCTTAACATATTTTTCAGCCCCCTCATCTATGGTCTTATTCCAGTCACTTTTCTTCCTGACAAGTATATTTTATGCAGTCATTAATTGGTCATTTCGATCTGGACCCTAACCGAGTTTTTGACATCGTAAGCTGCTCATTAATTTTGCATTTTCTTATATTTCCAAACAATTTGTTGTCTGCAGTCTAATCCTTTAATTTAATTATTCCTTCAACTGTCAGGTTTTAGAATGTTTTGAACTTCAACCAGACAGCCAGGTCTTTCTTGAATTGATTCCCATCTTTCCTAGGGTATGTGATGTTATTGCTGAGACTGGATATTGTTTGGATATAGAGGAATGTACGGAACTCCTCACATGCTCATCATTTGATTTTTGGTGCAGTCTCATGCTTCACAAATTCTTGGCTTCAAATTCCAATATTATCAGAGATTGGAAGTAACTGTTCCTGTACCATTTGGGCTGTACAAGCTTACAGCTTCACTAGTGAGGGAAGAGTTCATTGATCTTGATAACATGTGAGTAATTTGCTCAGTCGTTTACTCTTATAATTTGGCTGTTCCAGTTTTTATTGCTATAGAGTTTTGGGTTTCGTAAAGTCTTGATTTTTGGAATCTAACTGCATGCTGTAAGCTGTTTCCCAGTAGCTTCATAATAACAATACTTTGACTAAGTGGATGAAATATGCATGTCATTATAATTAAGCTACATAGAATCTGCATCATAACTTCTTCTGGTTAGTGTGTGTTGGGAGTTGGGAAGCATGATGTCAGTTCAGTGCATCATATACTGAACTGGTTTATGGAGAGTTGGTAATTGGTTTCTTCTGTTAGTTCTGGACAACTGTGGCTATTATTTTTTCTGGAGGTTGGAGTATTTCTAGGAAAGGAAGAGGCCCTTAGCTCATCTTTTCTACGGATACGAAGAGGAATCCTTGACTAGGGTTATGATTTGAATTTTTCAAGCGCATTACAATCACAATGAGGAGGTTGCAGATTTTTTTCATTTTGTACTACACCCCGCACTGACTGAGTAGGCTTTGTTTGAGAAATAGCTGTTGGAGGAAGTCAAAACTGAATGTGTTCTCAAATAGCCAAAATACCTGATCATTCACTCTGAGGTGCCAAAATCCTTAGCGGCTCACATAGAGAGAGTCTGTATTGGGAATTCTTTGACTTGACTTATTTATGGTGTGGAAGTGGAGGTCAGCTTTTGATAGACGGGCATATTAATCTACTACCAGTTTCTGTAAGGAAGCAATTTTTTTCTACAGAATTGCGTGGATATGAATAAAATCATTTTTATGGTTACGTTTATTAATTTACAAATTGGAACTGCGGTCATGTTAAGAGCCATTGTTTCCTTTGGACCTTGTCATGGTACATATTGGAACTGCAATCATGTTAATAGCCATTGTTTCCTTTGGACCTTGTCATGGTTGTCACACTTTCAGAGTTGGTGTCATATTACAATTACTGGTCATAGATGGTTGGTTTGCCTTTTTAAGGTTAGCCAACTTTTCTGTATAACTGAAAACAGATCTTTTCTAAAACTACCGAATTGATCTGCTCAATTTTAATTCCAGCACTTATTGGAATAAGCTCTCTGCCATTGGTTTGAGCATATTAATTAGGATAATCTGGAAATGGAATAAATTAAGACATTTACATATGAGACCTGTGATTTTTGCCTTGAAATTTCATTATGTTAAGGCATCAGTACCTATATGTACTACAAGGCTGATCCCAGTTCTGTTGGATGCTAGCCCATGGCTTATGAACATATCTGGGGTTGTAGCTCGATTTTGGTGTATGTTCATACTGTTTTACCTTTTTTATTGGCTTTCTTGCTGATCTGTTAGCAGGTTTGTTTTCTTTGTTTCTTGACATTGAGTTTTTGTTCATTACTATCCTATGTCTTGCAGATATGCACATTTACTTCCAGGTGATGATGAGGCTTTTGAACATTATAATAATTTTTCCTCCAAGCGACTGGATGAGGTATATTGATGGGAAGCTATTATTATCATTGTTGTTCCCATATGACTTCAAATCTAACTGTTTGGTAGGATAGGTTTTGTGCTTTGAGATCAGTGTACCTTTTTTTTTTTTTTCGTGGAGACCTAAATAGATTTCTTTATTGTGGATCGTAAACAATTAAATTGTTGCCCCATAGAACATGTAGGAGTGACTCCTGTTACTTGCATAAATTCTGGTACTACTACTTCCATCAATAGTAGGCAAACGTAGATGCGATACTAAAAATAATAGAAGTTAGATTTCTTTCTACACCACATTCATTTCTGCTTTAGTAAATTCAGACTTCTGCAGGCAAGCAAAATTGGCAAAATAAATCTCGCAGCTACTGGGAAGGACCTCATGGATGATGAGAAACAGGGTGATGTGACAATAGATCTTTTTTCTGCTTTAGACATGGAAACTGATGCAATCACAGAACGTTCTGTAGAGCTTGAAAATAGCCAACCTCTTGGCTTGCTTACTGGTTTTCTTTCAGTGGATGATTGGTAGGTTCGAGCTCAGATCAAGGATATGTAAATATGTTAATTAAGCTTTACTTGTAATCCATTCGTATGTTGGCATCTTGCTCATATTATTCCAAAATTTTGTGGTCACTTCATTATCTTCCAATCTGTCTTTGATTATATAGTTACTCTCTTGTGATCAAGTTTTGTGCTTTTGAATTAGAGTAATGTGACCGGATAACGTACTTGATTCTGATTGGCATTTAGTTCAAGATATATGCTTTAGTTATTATAAGTTTCCTTATTCAAACTTGACTTCAAATCTCATTGAGATTTATTTAGATTTGGTTTCTACTACATATCTACTTCTATATTAGGTTGAAAAAACTGATATTCATCTGATTGGGCATTAGCTATTAAGATTTTTGTTTAACTTAGTCATCGTCTTATAAAACTCTATACGTTATTCTTTTGTGTTTCTATACCTTATTCTTTTGAGTTCTTGAGTCGGCACTTCACTAAGATTTTAAACATTAAATTTCAGGTTTCTCTTTTTGAGATTGGTCGTTATAAATAAAGATTTTTGATTTGTGTCAAGTGCATTGTCTTGTATTGTAACTTTTCCTTCATTTAACCATATGAGTAGTCTACTATGCTTTTCTTTCATATTCAAAAGTGGTTTAAAGTTAATTACAAGGACTTAAAATAGAAAATCAGTTTTCATCTGTAATGCCTTAAAAAAACCATTCTCTTCTTTTTCTTGAAGGTATCATGCCCACATATTGTTTGATCGCCTTTCTCCACTTAATCCAGTGGCTCACCTTCAAATATGTAATGGGTTGTTCAGGTATGGTACTATTCCGATATTTTGATGTGTTCTTGTCATGTGAACACACAGATTTATGAATGAGCATGTTCCCAGTCTTTCCAAGTTGATAACTAGTTACCATTGAAAGGCATCGGTTGCATATTCATCCTTCCAATTGTCAGCTAAAGGCTAGAAGATCTATATGCTTAAATTTTCCAGTAAAACATTGTATGTATCTTCAGGCTTATTGAGAAGTCAATAGCATCAGCATATAATACAATTCGGCAGACACATCTCCAAAGTTTTGCCTCTGCTTCGGCAACTGATAGTGATGCCATTAATACAAGTTTTTCCGGTAAATCGGTGATTGATCTTCCCAAGGAGCTTTTCCAGATGCTTTCAACAGTGGGACCATATCTTTATCGCGATACATTATTGCTGCAGAAGGTTCATCATGCATATTTCTGATTTTAAGTTCAATCATTTTGTTGCATTTATTTGCTATTCATTTTTTCTCCTATTAATTTCCTAGTTTTTATGTCTGGTTTCTTCATGGACAGGTATGTAGGGTACTGAGAGGTTATTACATGTCTGCACTTGAGCTTGTAGGTAGTAGTGATGGCGTTGGAGATGGTGGAACTGTTTCATCTGGAGATCGGATTCCTCGTCTACACTTAAGGGAAGTTAGAGCAAGGGTAGAGGAAGCCTTAGCTACATGCTTACTTCCTTCTTTACAGTTGGTACCTGCAAACCCGGCAGTTGGACAGGAAATCTGGGAAGTAATGAATCTTCTTCCTTATGAGGTTGGCTTTACAATGCAGCCTTTTGCCCTTTCAATTTATAATGTATTTGGGTTGATAGACAACGTTGCTAGATAAATACCATCTGTCTAGGTTCGGTATCGTCTATATGGTGAATGGGAAAAAGATGATGAGTGGAACCCGATGATTTTGTCTGCAAGGCAAACTGCAAAGGTATCATATCTCTTTCCTTCTTTTCCTTTATCTGTTTGTCTTTGTATCAGTTTGTAGTTTCTTGTCTTTCTTATTTATTTCCTTTGCAATTCTGCAGCTGGACACTAGAAGAATTTTGAAAAGGCTTGCAAAGGAAAATTTGAAGCAGCTGGGGCGCATGGTTGCAAAACTGGCTCATGCCAATCCAATGACTGTACTTCGAACAATTGTTCATCAGGTGCTGTACTTAATAAGGAACGTCGCGTAAAGAAGCTTTAAGTACTTGAACATAATATCTTTGAATCCGGGTGCAGATCGAGGCATATAGAGATATGATCACTCCTGTGGTGGATGCTTTCAAGTATTTGACACAGGTTTGTTTATCTTTTCCTAATTCTAAAGGATTTTGTTGTCCACTCTTGCACAATTGTTCACTCACTTTATAGTTAAATATTTCTAACTTGTTCTTTGGAGTTTCTATTTATTTCCTTCAAGAATATTTGGCATTGTATTCTCCCACCTTTTGTATTAAAAAAATTTATGCATTTGTCTTTGGAGTTTCTCCTTTGTTACGCCCAAGAGCAAACTTTCCCACTTTTTGTATTTCAATTTAAAAGTTAATTTTAAAACAATATCCAATTTTTGATCATGTTATTTAGTTAAAATTGGCCCTTTAACTAACTGATCAAAGCAGGAAACAAAATGACTGAGCGAGAAAGCTTCTGAAACCATCTCCTGTGGTTTAGCTTCCTTTTGCTGTATTTTCAGTTTGTTGGGTATTTCAGTACACTTATTCTTTTCATCTTTATTTCTGTAGCGGAGTTTTTATATTTTAAGGAGGTTTGACTATCAGAGATACAGTAATGATAAACAGACATGCTTAATCATATGAGAAGTTATTGTCATTTGGGATAATCCTGCTGTGCTTAAGAAATAGTTAATCTGTATCTGTGTTGCTTTACTAGCTTAGCTATGGAGTTAAAGTATCCAAATGGACTCCTGGTAGATGAGGAAACCTAATATTTGATCGTAGTCATTTTGTTGTCCGTGTCCTGTAAGTAATAAGGTTTTGATAGAGAGTAGTCCTATTTCATCGGGAGTTCTTTTCCAGCCTGATTATTGTTATCATTTTCTGGTGTAGCTTGAATACGACATTTTGGAATATGTTGTGATTGAGCGATTGGCACAAGGTGGTCGTGATAAGTTGAAAGATGATGGCCTTAATTTATCTGACTGGCTGCAATCCTTGGCTTCATTCTGGGGGCACCTGTATGTGTAATTTTTTATTGCAAATATTTCGATGCTTCTATATGGTCCTGTTCTGGCATGAGTGAAGTTTCAGTCCTTAGAAGCTTTGTAGTTTTGGTTTCTGTTAGCAATATTTGTTGTGTGTGATGCAAACAATTTCGAGCAAAATATGTGCATTATTGCTCTTTCTACTTGCTTATTCCAATGCCTTCCAACATAATGATCTTGTTTTGAAATGCTGCTTGTATGCATTGCTATGAAACTTTTGAGAGTCCACTGTGAATTACTTCCATTCTATTGAGTGTTATAGCCATATCTTGGGATGCTTTACTTGAGTTTCCGGGTTGCAGATCATACTCAGCAAAAGCATGGCTGTGGCTGAGGGTTTTGTGGGCATTGCATAATTTACTGACTAGCCAAATTGTTAATCCAGATCAGTTCCATTAGCTTGACTTGGGATGAATACAGAATCTTGCTTGAGGATGAATAGAGATATCTTGAGCTTTGTTGTTGTTATGGGTGGGTTTGTATGAAACAGCACCAGAATGTGATCACAGCTAAGGGGAAAGGGTGATCGGATCGGAATGCATTGTATGAACTTTTCAGTGGTGTCCGTTTATCCCTTTTCGATTTTGATATGCCTATGGGTAAAGGTGAGAATGGATGTTCCATGAAGTTGGGATGAATCCAGGGTCATGAAAGAGAAACTTCATGGGATGAGATTCAGGATCATGAGAGGGGCAAACGGATGATCTCATAAGAGTCAACATTAGGTTCTTAAAGTTAACATTTGACCTTTGTGCTGTGGTTGTTTGTTGATGAGGTTTCATTGTTCAAAGTTCATATTGTTCCTTGATCTTTTCGGTTCTAAGTTCCATTTTCCTGGAGCTAGAGTTGAGGTTTATATGGAGGACCTAATTGGATAAAATGTTTTCAATAAAATGTGAGATATTTTGATGAAGGTGGGATTTACGGGGATGCTTGATGTCTGTTTCCTCATGGAAGGTGGAAGATCGGTGTCAACCTGAAAGGTGAATGGAAATTGTTGTGGTCACATGACAAAAGTTATTGGGTAACTTGAATGACATTCTGAGATTGAGTGTGATTTGATAATTTTTCTCAAGCAGACACCTGACATATTAATTGTTGAGGTTCTTCACTTTTTGGCTTCTTGAAGATGTAGGCCTAGATGGGATGCTAAAGTGCAATGACATTGGATTACAGATGCTTGTTATCACCCTTTCCTCTTCATATTTCTTGCCTAGATGGGATGCCAAAGAGCAGTGACCTTGGGTTACAGATGCTTGTTATCACCCTTTCCTCTTCATATTTCTTTGGTTTAGTCTGTTGCATCCATATGTTGCTGGAATGCTGCTGAGAGTATATTTTCTTGGTCAGATACAGCGTCAACTACATGGTATTAGCAGACCATGTGGAAGGTTGATGTTGTTCTGTGATCTGTGTCACTGGATATGAGGAAAGCAACTGAACACTTCAGTTTGATTGCCATTGTATTATCTTCATTTTGGCTTGTCAAGACATCCAGGTTTCTCATGGTCAGGGGATGCCATAGTAGTGCAATAGCATACTGGTTCTAGCTTGCAACTTTTTGAGGTAGAATGCTAATTCTGTGGCGGCAGCACTCCTAATTTTGGTCAAATCTTGAAACATTCTTGGGTTTCAATAGTAAGGCATAGTTTCCAATTAGAGTTCATTGACTTTTTTTTTTTAACTTTTCATCTTTGCATCTTTTTACCCACTTATGAAATGATTAATGTGCCAATGTACAGCTGGGCTAGAGGTCTTCAAACTATTAAACAAGTTTGGATTGTAGGAGACTTGCATTGGATTCATAAAAATGAATGATTTGAAATTGCCAGTTTAAGCCATACTTCTTGTAGAATGTTTATGGCCTAATCTCTGACTTTGCTGCATGGAAGAATCTTTGCCCTTTGTTGTTGCATCAACAATTTTGCTTACGAATGGTCTTAAGTTTACCTAAAAGAAACTATTAGGATTGCTCTTTACCTTCTAACATTTATTACCAATGTCAATAGCACTTGTTTATCTGCATAATCAACAGCAGTTTTATGGGCTATTTTAATTGTCTTCCAACTGATGCCATTTGGTGATGAACTGTGGTGGTCACTTAAAAAGTTTATGTTGATGAAGCAGTGAAGGAAAGAGATTAAAATAATGACATAATTTCAATGTACTCACAGGTACTGATTGACTGTTCATGTCTTCTGTAGTAATAAGGTGTTAAATGATAAGATTCAGATGGTTTATTCTAGCATGTTAGTGTCTATTAATATGGAAGGGATAGTGTTCGAGCTTATTGAAAGCTGAGGGTAACATCACTATGGAATGAGAAGTATTTGATGCTATAAAGAAAGAAATGAATGTTAGGATTAAGCTTCTGCCTTTGTTACCTCTTTTTAATGCTTTTATGTGTACGTGTCTGTGTCAAAATGTTACTGAACAGGGCTGTTATACTATCTCTAATTTGTAGCTAAGCAATCTTCCTGTATGGTGCTGTACTTCATCTAGATTTATAACCATGTGCATCTTACTATTTCTGAGTGATCTGTGCTACTTGTTTTGCTAAAAATTTCCAACCAGTGTTCTCAACTATTTCTTTTCTTACTTTCCTCAAATTGTTTATTGCTTTGTGCTGTGAGATTAATCATAGTGGTGTCTCGGGATATATAAGTAGCAGGTTTTCTTCCATCTTATAGATCGTCTTCATATGCATGGCTTTGCTGGGGAATTGGAATATCTGGAGTTTTAGCTTGCTTTGACTTGACAATGAATAGGTATATTTGGAGGCCTTAAAAAACAAAAAAAGGAAAGATAAAAGAGAATGATGGAAATATAGAATGTTATTGCTGATGCATTGTGTGATGTGCTCTTTCTGTTTTCATCCTATAGATGTTGGTGCTTCCTTGTTATGTTAACTTTGGCTTGGTGCTAGTTATTTGTTTGTTGTATCTATGTTACGTTTAAGTGGATGGCCTACAGCACTTGTATATTAAGGATTTAACAGATATAGTTTTGGTTGCGTATAGATGCAAGAAGTACCCGTCTATGGAGTTGAGGGGCCTTTTCCAATATCTTGTGAACCAGTTGAAGAAGGGCCAAGGAATTGAGCTTGTTCTACTTCAGGTCTTATTTAAGTACTATAGCTGTTGCAGTTCATTACTTCTTGTTGAAGGCTAGTACTTTTATCTAATACCTGGCCTTCCTGATCGATCAGGAGCTTATTCAACAAATGGCAAATGTACAATATACAGAGAATCTAACGGAGGAACAGTTGGATGCCATGGCTGGGAGTGAGACTCTCCGTTACCAGGCAACCTCTTTTGGAGTTACACGGAATAACAAGGTCCTTGTTTTCTGTGACGCGTTGAGTGCAAAAAACAAGTGTTGGAGTGCATTAACATACCATTCATAGTTATACATGTGATAAATGGGAACCATAGCTAACAATATTAGATCTATAAAGTCTAAAGTTGAAAATCCGTTGATATGAAATAAAATATGGAGGGATGGGAACTGTATCAGATTTATTACTTTATCCTATGTTTGGCATTAAACAATTGGAAATTAGGTACATTCCTCCCTTCGATTTTCTTCATTGTGTTGGTCAAGTTGTGAATATTTTGTGTATTTATCGTTATTCCTGAGTTGGATTGCAAGTGAATTGATTCTATTAGCTAGTTGGTGTATTAAGTTGTGAAAATGACCTATCATTCAGTATTGCAAATTGACTGTTCATCTCCACTAGTATGGTTTCTTACTGATTTAGCCAAGAGAGGGAGATGAGCCCAAAGTTATGATATTTGCCAACCTACATTTCACTTTAGAAGTTAGCCATTTTGTATTTAAATGCACTTGCTGTTACAATATTGTGACATAATAACAGCAAAAGTTATTGTGTGGAGACAGCAATAAATATTTTACTTTATTGACCAAACACAAAGCCAGTTTTGAGAGGAAGAGGGTGAAATTAGTACGGTTGAACTTGGTTCAGTAAAAGTTGGCCTTTTACTCATGTGCTCTGTACACATACAATCTTTCAGACATAACTCTTTCAATTTGTTTTTGATAGCTTGCTAACATAGTATGGAAGGTTTTGCAATATCATAGTGATGAATCTTTCGGGAAAAACAAAAAATCATAGTGATGAACTTGCAATGTTTGGTGAACTTCTGTATATTTCTTTTAAGAAAATGTAGTGCCGTCGGGGTCTCTCTCTCTCTCTCTATCTTGCTACGTATGTGTTTTTAATACCTCTTTTTCTCCTTGTCCTTGTCTTGTTGGTCTGTAATGGACCTAATGGTGATTGCATAGTTTAATCACTGCAATTGCGCAAAGCCAAGTGTCTTATTTTAAAGTTTCTGAAATCTTTTTGTTCAGGCGTTGATCAAGTCCACAAGCAGGCTAAGGGATTCACTACTTCCGAAGGATGAACCAAAACTGGCAATCCCCCTTCTGTTACTTATTGCGCAACACCGTTCTGTGTGAGTACAAACGTGATCTGCGATGTAATTTTCTATGATAGCAAAAGACTTCTTCTCTAGATATTTATGCTATAGGATCCTTGGACAGTTGAACTGATTATAGACTTTATGATTTTGGATGTTAGTTTATGGGGGACTTCAACTTTAATGACCTTTAATTTCTGGGTTCCTTTAAATATTTTGACTCTTATTTACATGATTTTTCAGAGAGAGAGATGTTAATTTGTATTGTTTCAGACATTGTGATTCACGCTATGTCCTATGTTTTTTATTGTTTTTAAGATATATATTACTTAATTGTTGGTTTCTGGGTTCTGAAACTATTAGTATGTATTTTAGGTTATTATTTTATGTGGAGAATTTTTGAAGCTCCTGATTCTAGCTTCTGTTGCTTTTTTGCATAGTTTGTTATGATTGAGTACATTATTGTTCTGCTCTGCTGGTAAACCCTTGTTAGTATTTTCTCTTTGTTGATCTTCTGATTATAGTTTTTTATACAGGGTTGTAATAAATGCAGATGCACCTTACATCAAAATGGTCAGTGAGCAGTTTGACAGATGTCATGGAACTCTTCTTCAATATGTTGAATTCCTTTCTGGTGCTGTGGCACCGGTCAATGCTTATGCTCTATTAGTTCCCTCTCTTAATGATCTTGTCCACCTATACCACCTTGATCCAGAGGTCTCTCTCTCTCTCTCCCTTTCCCATCCGTGCTTTTTTTTTTTAACTACATTTTTTTGTATGTTTCTTTATTTCTGCTTTATTTTAAAAAAAATCCTTTGCCAATTGTTGAAAGTTTTGACCTTGCTTCTTCTTCGAATTTTTTGGTTGTATGATTACTACTAAGCAGGAGTGGGGCTTGTTTACTAAGCCAGTGGATTCAATCAAACATATCAAGTTTTTAAGCATAAAATTCAACATGCTCATAAACTAACAGTTAAAATTGTTGAGTTTGCTTTGATGAATTATATGTTGTATATGATTTTACTTATTCAATGATTTGTCTTTAATGGAAATGTTATGTATATTCTGGTTCAAAATGAGATGCATAAAAATGTTGGAATACGTAATTTGTCTAACCAGTTGTAAAAATATTTTTGGTGTGATTAACAGTAATCTTATCTGCTCTTGAAACTTTTTGCTATTGTGAAACCAAGGGTATATTAGAAGATAAAAGTTAAAGATGGTGGTCGGTGTTAATGAGTTAAAATTGCCTAGTGCTCTCAAAAAAGAAAATGTTAAAGTTACCTAGTATATTAATAATGAAAAGTTGGACCTGCAATATTCTTTAATTGCATATCATAACATAACATTTATGTTTGACATCTTAATTAAGGGTCCAATTTTAAGATGCATTAACATTACTTCTAACTTTTAGTGGCATCACTTGTATGCACCAATTGAGACTCAATGCTTGCAGTACATACTTTGCTCAGGGAAAACTAATGTTGTTTTATTATATTAACATTGTAGGTGGCTTTCTTAATATATCGTCCTGTAATGAGGCTCTTCAAGTGCAATGATAGACCTGATATTTGCTGGCCTTTGAACAACAATGAATCTGAGAATGCATTAACTGCTAATGTGAAATCGGAAACTGTGGAAAATTCCGACAAATTGTCCTTGGAACTGGGAGCTTCTCAGGAGCCCATAATGTAAATAAAACCGTTTTATCATTTTCTTGTAATGTTAGAATATTTTTCCATAAATTTATTTTGATATGTATGCAGTAATCGTGGGTGCTGAGTTTCTAAACTATATCTCTTGTGGTAATAACATGTTGATCATGTTGTAGGTGGTCGGAACTTCTTGAGATTGTGAAAACCATGCTGCCATCAAGAGCTTGGAATAGCCTCTCACCTGATCTTTATGCAACATTTTGGGGGCTCACGCTTTATGATCTTCATGTTCCTAGAAGTCGCTACGAGTCTGAAATTTCCAAACAACATGCTGCTCTTAAAGCTTTGGAAGAGCTTTCTGATAATTCAAGTTCTGCAATTTCTAAAAGGAAGAAAGACAAAGAAAGAATTCAAGAATCTCTAGATCGCCTGACTAGTGAACTCCATAAACATGAAGAAAATGTTGCATCTGTTCATAAACGCCTTTCAATGGAAAAGGATAAATGGCTTAGTTCCTGCCCTGACACTTTGAAAATCAACATGGAGTTTCTGCAACGCTGCATTTTCCCACGCTGTACTTTCAGCATGCAAGATGCTGTATATTGTGCATTTTTTGTACATAAACTTCACTCCCTCGGTACACCTTTTTTCAACACTGTAAATCATATTGACGTTCTGATATGCAAAACCCTGCAACCTATGATATGCTGCTGTACGGAGTATGAAGCAGGGAGGCTTGGGAGGTTTTTGTATGAAACATTAAAGATTGCTTACCACTGGAAGGTAATTAATTTAGTTTCTTAAATTTCTGTGTGTTGATTAAAGTTCAATCAATCGACAATTGCTTTTTCTATCTCGAGTGGTTTTGGCTTTTAACTTCTGGCTATTGCTTGTTGACAGAGTGACGAGGCTATCTATGAGCGTGAATGTGGAAATATGCCAGGGTTTGCTGTGTACTATAGATATCCAAACAGTCAACGAGTAACATATGGCCAGTTCATTAAGGTCTGTTTCTAACCTTTAGGATAATATGTATTCTATACCTTTGCATTTGGTAGACATCTGGCTGACCATCTTAACCTGCTGGCTTTCCCCCGCAGCTTTTTCATGTTAGGCACTTTCTAATTTGTTGTTTGACTATGTGCTCTGGGGAAATGTTAATTGTATTTCCTCTGAATTTTTTTGTCCATTTTCTAGTATTTTCTTTGGGGATAATGCTATATCGCTGAAAGTGTCTCTGTTGCTCTCTATTTCATATCTTTATTTAATATATATATATATGTGTGTGTGTGTGTGTGTGTGTGTTTTATCTGTGCAGATGTGTAACATATGGTGAACTTAGCATAAATTTAGCATTTAGCCCAGAAAATAAGATTCAAGTGGTTTGGGAAATTTTGCAAGTTACTTGTTATCGTGGAGATCTTACATAAGAATCTTGAAAAGTGGAGCGGAGTATAGAACAGCTATGAGCACATTCCTAACTGTTGAATTTTAAGAGACACTAACAAGCTGATTACCAATGAATGTCTTTTCAGTTTAAGCTACCTTGATCCTTTCTTTTAGAAAAATCGAAATCTTGATTTAGTATGGGGATGGGTTTGTGGTAGAGAGAATAGAATAGAGGGACAACACTCTGACAACGGAAGGAAGTGTCATGGGACACCATCGGGTGCTTGGTCTGAGTGGTTCATGACTCTTTTCTAGTTTCATTCAAATGTTTAACAATGGGATTCATTGTGCCAAACTTAATTGACTATAAGATTGGCAATATCCTTCCATTACGACGATTTGATGCCAAATGATCCTCTTTTCATTGAAGTATTTAGAACAATGGCATTCAACATTTCTTGAAAGATTGAATGAGTTAAAAATTTGGTGTGTGATTTCCCTGGGATTAATATTATTTATAGCCATTAGGGGCTGGCTTGCGATCAATTGTGTGGAGGTTTGGGTGCTCAAGAAAGATGAAACATGGTCTTAAGTTCTAATCATCCGTGGAGCTACTGATCTCTGAACGAGAACATAATCACAAACTTGGAATATAAGTTACTGTCGAATTAGCCTTGATAATATGTGAAAGGAGAGATAAAGATGAAAGAAAAGGGAGAATATACAGTCTAGTTTAATGTGGTTCACTTGTCTAGTCTGTTTCCTTGGACGCAAAGACCACTAGGTACTTAGATAGATCTTGTCCATCTATTTACAAAGTTTTCC
Organism: Erythroxylum roraimae; assembly: GCA_027568915.1. NCBI lineage: Eukaryota > Viridiplantae > Streptophyta > Magnoliopsida > Malpighiales > Erythroxylaceae > Erythroxylum > Erythroxylum roraimae. The sequence goes on along the minus strand of JAOSBL010000003.1, from coordinate 13,638,260 downwards.
TGTATTGAATACGTAATAATATTAAATTTTCCCATCCATCTATTTACAAAATGCTTCTGTATTGAATACATAATAATATTAATATTAAATACTGCATAGTTGTTCTTGATTTTCAACATATATCCTAAAATGGCCATTCATTGAAGTTGTTTTTGCCTAATTTGAGGCTACAGAAGATGCTATATCCTTGTTCTTCATTCTGTATCTTTTCAACTTTATCGATGTTTTCCATTCATGAAGTTGGGGTTAACAATGGTTTCTATACCTTGTTGAAGTTAATTTAAATCTGAGGTGATTCAACATCAGCATATCCTTTTTTTTTTTCTTTGATACTATTAAAAGGATTTTCTGATATGATCTGCTTAATTACATACATTATTGTAGTTTGATTTGAACTTCAGACTTAGGACCGTATGGACAATTGCCTATCCATGAGATTTAATGTGACTTCTTCCTCAAGGGCAAGAGACTACTTTCTCTTGTATACCAGAAAGTTGTATACCTGAAAGTTGGCAGCTTTTATCAAATCTGCTCTCTTGGTTTCATATATTACATAGCATCTTTCTCTTGATTTTATTAGTTGTCGGAGATATTGTGGTGTTGCTTGTCAACTTGCATATTTGCAATTCTGAATTTTTAATGTATGATTTTTTATCTCTTATGATGTCATCATATTTTAATGCTGATAAATTGTAACTGTTACTGTTTTTGTGATAGGTACACTGGAAGTGGAGTCAGAGAATATCACGCTTACTGATTCAGTGCTTGGAATCAACCGAGTATATGGAAATTCGAAATGCGCTCATTTTGTTGACAAAAATTTCTGGTGTATTTCCAGTTACTAAAAGAAGTGGAATTAACCTTGAGAAGAGAGTAAGAGATTATGAGGCTAATAAACGTTCGTTTTTTTTGTATTTGATTTACTTATTTTCCTGATTTAACTGTGGGATTCCCCTTTTGTGCTCTTCACAGGTTACTAGAATCAAGGGTGATGAAAGAGAGGATCTTAAGGTGTTGGCAACTGGTGTGGCTGCAGCTTTGGCTGCTAGAAAGGTCAGTGGTCTTAATACTGTGTTGAGTTTTTTCTCGATACAAATTCTTAATAGGATTTATGTGATTGCAGCCATCATGGGTTACTGATGAAGAATTTGGCATGGGATATCTTGAAATAAAGCCTCCATCAGCACCTTCAAAGTCTGTATCTGGTAACTTGTCAACTCAAAATAATTATACTCCAAATGTTTTGCAAGGTGACTCTGCTGAAGGTAGAGTTTCTGTCACTCTAACCCATCCAGTAGAATCTGGGAATTCAACTAGAGAACAGATATCGAAAGCAAAATTTTCAGATTCTAAGCCAGAAAAAACAGAAAATGTCACCAATGTAAAACCTGATCAAGGACATCAGAAGATGAAAGTTGGTCCATTGGTTAATGGGTCAGATGTTCAATTGGTTGCTTCCACTACTGCTTTGCAGCCAGGATCATCAAAAGCAGTAGAAAATAAAAAGCAAATGGATGAATCAACAAATAGAACATTGGATGAAAGCATGGGCAGACTTGCCCAGAAAAATTCTGTAGACTCTGAGGTACTCCCTCTTCTGTTGAATATAAATAATTAATATAGTTCTATCTTTTATGACTAATTTCTTATGGATAGTAGGCATATGTTTCATTGGCTTTAGGCTAGAATTGTTGTTCTTAATTTACTCGCATAACAAAGTGATGGCCCTGTGATCACCAACCAGTTACTTTTTACTAATGTTGGCATCTGACCAGCTGCCTTTTGGAATTTAGCAAGAGTAAGGCTCTTGGAATGTTTTGAACTCTACTTCGTTGTTTAATCTATTTTTTCCAGATTGAAATTTATTTTTTTCCCTTATGTAAATCCTTACTGTGTGAATGCGCTAAAGAAATTTTTTTATCAGTATGTCAATATTGTTCAGACCTTTAATTAGGAAGTGGGGATGGTCTGATTAAGTTCAGCACTTTGGTAGTTGTCTTTTGACCTTCCCTTTTTCTGCTGATGCAAAGGACTTGCCACCATAGGTTAAGATGAGTTGATTTTGCCCTCTGGAAGAGGGTAGCTTTTCTGCCTCTAAGGTCTTGTAAATAATCACCCAAATCAGTATAAGTTCCTTGTTCTGCTTTGTACCTTAATGTTTTTTCATTCTGCAACTGCATGCTACTGAATTTTGTTTTAACTCTGTAATAAAGTATCATGGATTTGATATGCGTTCAACATTTTATTAGCAGATAGGTGGTTTTCCTTCAGTTTATATTTCCATGTTACTGTAACATTAGTGGAAGATTATTAACCAACTTGCAGTTTGGAGCCATTTAAATCAGAATTGTTACTGGAGTAAATGCAAAAAATGCTCAGTTTAAAAACATATGGGTTATTGTTGGAGTAAATGTGTATACTGCTTTTCAGTTTACGTAGGTGTCAAGTTATTCAAGAGATTGATTATTTTTTCATAACATGTTTATCATAAGAACAAACTGGCTAAATGGATTGTTGACCAAGCTGTTTTGTTTTGCACCCGCAAATAGAAAATCGCTATTTGTTGTTACAGTGGACCCCAAAGAGGGTTTGCACAATACTAAAAGAATAATAAAATGTTGTTGGATGAATTTTATTTTTGCTGCAATTGATCACTTTCCAGTGTGTTATGATTGATACACAAATGAGAGCACACTACAATCATGTTGTATGTACCCCAAAGGAAGAAAATACTTGGATCATTTTGTTGTAGATTCTGCATCAGACTTTCAAGGCCTTATCAACGAATAATCATGATGTTTTTGTTGTCCAAGAATAAATTCTTTTGATCTGCTTTTTCAGAATCTTTAAAAGTTCATCACATATTTGATTTTTTATGAAAATTATTTAATACCATATTTTGATCACATATTTGATTTTTTATGAAAATTATTTAATACCGTATTTTTCTGTTTAGTTAAAAGTCCCAACAAGACGTTCGGGGTTTGCCGGAACAGTTGCTAAGACATCAAAACAAGATCTTGTAAAAGATGACTATAAGCCTGGAAAAGCTGTTACCAAAACTTCTGTTTCTTCCATAAGTGAAAAAGAAATACCTGGTCATTTATCTGATGGCAGGCAAGGGGCAGGCATGGTTGTTTCTTCTGCACTGTTATCCAATGGCAATTCTGTTCCGGTATCAGGAAAAGGTTTCACCTCATCTGCAAGAACTTCTGATGCTCATGCTGGTGAACAGAGGGCTGATGTTGGAGCTCCCAAAATGGTGGTTAAAGATGATTCAGCTGAAGTTGCAGATGCACTTAAACCCCCTTCACGGCTTCCTCTTTCTCCTAGGCATGACATTGCTTCAAAGTCAGCTGACAAGTTGCCAAAGAGGGCAAGTCCAGCTGAAGAAACTGATAGATTAACTAAACGGCAGAAAGCTGATACAGAATCAAGGGACATGGAGGTCGATGCTCGGTTTTCTGACAGAGAAAGATCCATGGATGCTCGAACCACTGATCTTGATAAGACTGGAATTGATGAACAAAGTGTCTATAGGACCACAGATAAACCTATTGACAGGTCTAAAGATAAGGGCAATGAAAGATATGACCTATACAGAGATCGGTCAGACCGACCTGATAAATCTCGCATGGATGATATTATAACAGAAAAATCAAGAGACAGGTCAATGGAAAGATATGTAAGAGATCGTTCTGTTGAGAGAGGGCAAGAGAGAGCTACTGAAAGGAGCTTTGAGAGGCTAACCGAAAAAGGAAAAGACGATAGAAACAAAGATGACAGAAACAAGTTGAGGTATATGGATACAGTTGCTGAAAAGTCCCACTTAGATGATCGATTTCATGGGCAGAACTTGCCTCCGCCACCACCATTACCTCCTCATGTGGTTCCCCAATCATTTAGTGCCACTAGAAGAGATGAAGATGTTGAGAGAAGGTTCACCACTGGCAGACACGCTCAGAGACTCTCTCCAAGGCACGAAGATAAAGAACGAAGGCGATCAGAGGAAAATTCCTTGGTCCCACAAGATGACATAAAACGTAGACGAGAAGATGATTTTCGAGATAGAAAGCGTGATGAGCGAGAAGGGTTGTCATTGAAGGTATGCATTGGATTTAGTCATTGATTCATTTTCATAAAATCTGATATTACTATCTGGTGAATTTGGTGAACCTGCACTTTGAAACAGTAGTAATTGGGGAATTGCCTTAAGGTGTCTTTTGTCAAATCATGCAGTCTTTTCAATCATATTGGTTATTCACCCCCGGTTTCTAGAAAAGGGTCCAGAAAGATGGAGAGGAAATTGTTTCTTACATTTCTGTTAATTAAATTAGATATGGATGATGTCACCAAAAATTGCTATTTCAATGATCCTTTTCGAATCCTATATTTTCTTCATAAATGGGCATATGGCTCAAGAACCACAGGCGTTAGCTAATTTATTTGCTAATCTACATCTTTAAATGTTTTGCAAAGATTCTAGCACAACTGGTTGTGCATACGAATGTTCCAATTATGGTGGAAATTTGATCAACATTCACTTTTCTCTTTGCAGTTCTTTACCCCTCGTATTTGTTTGTCAAAAGTTCTAATTGAATGCATTTTTTTTCCCTATGTGAATATGGACTTTAAAAGTATTTCCATCTTGAAATTACCTACTTTAGGGTTACTAAGGTTCCATGTCATTATCTAGAAAACCTCCTTTGATTTTAATTTTAGCCTTTACTTTGGGGTTAATACCAATGTCCCATGTTTCGTAGACCTTTGGTTTTAATTCAATCTCAGGGGCATCTGTGATTTTGTAACAAACAAGTCCTTTTATCAGCATTTTAGCTTGTAATTTTACCAAATAATGATTATAATCACAAAGTAATTTCATATATTGATTAATTTTGTTTATTAGAACATACCTAATTAAAGTTTAATTACCGACAATGTGGTTAACGATGTATTTTCCTAGTTATAAAACCAACGGGATTTTGGAAGTCTTTGTTAAGCAGTGGAACTATATGGATCATGGTGTAATTGACTTATTTGTTTTTAGTGTTTTAAGTTCTCGTCTCCTTAAATTTTTACAAAGGGACTTACTCCCCTTTGCAATTGTTAAGAGAGGGGATGAAGATATAGTTGGCAGTCCAAAAAGTTCAATGGTTCTATCTTCATGTGGTATCTCATCCTATCAGTATACAATTATAGCACAAGTATTGGCACTTTTGTGAGTGAGACTTGACTTTAAAGATGGTTGATCAATAATCATATCTGATATAAATGTATGATCTCTGTAGGTGGAAGAGAGAGAAAGAGAGAAAGCATTGAAGGAAGAAATGGATGTTAATGCAGCTTCTAAGAGACGAAAACTTAAGAGGGACCATATTCCATCTGGAGAAGCTGGTGAATATTCCCCTGTTGCCCCACCTCCTCCTCCCATCACTATTGGAATATCACAGTCTTATGATGGAAGAGAAAGGGGAGATCGAAAGGGGGCTATGATCCAGCGCTCGGGTTACTTGGAGGAGCCACCAATGAGAATGCATGGTAAAGAATTACCAACCAAGATGACTCGTCGTGATGCAGACCCGTATCCTGAAAAGCTTTAAATGCCTCTAGACATCTGCCTTTTATTATGTGATGTTTACTTGTGCTTGTGTGGCCATCTATTTCTGTTGTGTGGGTACATGATTAGTTGAGACTAATGATTCTTCCATCTTTTGACCGTGCCTGCCAGTGAAGGGCTTGTCATTTCTCTTTATAAATCAACATTTTTCTGCAAAAGCTACTGTCTCGTTATTGTCAAATCAGTCACCTGGGGAACTGCCTCTTCAAAATAAATTCCCTTTGATGAGATGCTGGAGTAATTGTGGTCTTGATCAAACTTTAGGATGGTGATTTATATTGCAAATCCTTAACCAGTTTGCAGGATGTATGACCGAGAATGGGATGACGATAAGAGGCAAAGAGGCGAACAGAAGCGGAGGCATAGGAAATAATTCTCAGCTATGGCTCAAAAACTTTGCTCACTTGGTGCATAATGGCCGTCATCGACGGCGTGGTTGAATGATTTTCCAGTTTTATCAACTCCAGATGGCTTTTAAGGGTCCTCATGTAAACATCATGAAATGGCTTCCATTATTTATGCCGTTTTTGTATGATCTTGTAAATTGTGGACTTCGTATAGTGAACGTTATTAA
>JAOSBL010000003.1:13580232-13595744 GCA_027568915.1 Erythroxylum roraimae | reverse complement strand
CAAAATACCCCTTTATGCATGTATTTACCACCTTTACTTCAACTAACCCATAAAATAAATTCCACTAACATAGACATAAATAAATAAAAAAATTTACTCCCTAAAATATTTCATCTCTCCAAACCTCATAATTATCTAAATCATGCTTTACTAAAAAAAACATTCGGGAGCCAACATCCTTGCTCCATATTAAACTTCTTCTCTCGATCCTTTGTTTAATACCAAAATGATGCGAAGTTTGGTCGTGCTATTACATCCATTAAGTTCAGAAACAATAGCAAACGTAAGACAACAACATAGTCCCTCAATCATGCATGTTTGACTAAAATAACTACATTAATCCTCAAGAACAAGAGATCAATCCATCATGGAAATAACAAGATTCATCATCTTCATATACTTCAATCCCATCTTTATCAATATAAGAGAAGTACTAAAGCAACAAACCAAGTAAATAACCAAATGAACTATCAAAAGCTATAGAGTATCAGTCGGTTAAGCTAAAAGTGTAGTAAGTTCAGTTATCAATAAAAAAGTTAAACACAGAGAAATAATGCAACAAATGAAGAACAGAGCAAGCAAACAAAGATCAGATGAAGGACTTGCAATGGTCTCCTACACTCTCAAGCTCTCTGCATTAGTTCTCACCTTCTACTCCGACTTAGTTCTCACCCAGATGATCGGATGCTCAAGCTTTTTCCACTCTGTGTTGTTCTTCTTCTTCACCTCACCCAACTGGTCTCTGCTTTCTCTCCTCTCTCCCCCACCTTTTTTTTCTCTATCTATTTTTATGTCCCAGAATGTCCTATTGATTCTCAAATGTGAAGAATAATCCTCCATCCACCAGCCTCTATTCCTTCTATTTGTAGTCTAATTTTAGCTTTAGGTTTTCGAGCCTTCAACCTTGCAGCTACCACGTATCAAACTTAAAGTGAGTGAAAAGGTCCGTGAGGGCTGGTGACCATCGTGACAAGCTTTGTCACAGTGATGACACCTTTATTCACCACTTTTCTTTATGTTTTTTAATGAAAAATGTAAGAAATAATCTAATTAACATGCATGCAATATTCACACCATTTTCACTCAATTCATCTCTCATTTGGATCAAAACATAAAATTTGTAACTAAAATCAAGATATGAAAGCAAACAAAGTCAATAGAAATTAGACACAACAATGATGAAGTGGTCTTTTTTGAAGCTAGAGCCAAGAAAGCCAAGAGTAGCACGGTCATATGTCAAGCTCTAGTTGCTTCTAGTTAAGTGTCATACACCAACCCCAGCTATTGGTTATATGGATACAAGCTCTTCTAAGATTGTTATGAAACCACATATTTTTCCTACTAAGCAATGGCAACCTTATGAGGAATACTTTACTTCAATTGATGGCAAATCCTTTAAGATATACCTCATCACGAAAAGAAGGATTAGGATAAAGTTCTTCATAATTTGTATCGTTTAGACAAAACTATTAAGAAGAAATCTTCCTGGTCCTAACGTACTTATTGAGATGGACGTATATTGCCAAGTAAACAAGTTACAAATCTTACCGAAAGAAATCCATTACAAATCAAATTTTTGTGAGTACAATGAAGACCACATCATCTTTAAGCTACAACATGCTCTAACTGGCCATAAAGATATCAAGGATTAACTCTTTCAATATTGCTCAGAACGTGATAACCAATTTGATCACCCATATCCATTATAGCATAATTCAAAATTTTTCTATTCAATTTCTATTAAAAAAGGAGGACATTAATCCAACAAAGGCAATTCATCTAGGAATAAATTCAGATGACGTAAAGATGGAAAAAGAGTAATGTGCTATACCTTTGAAACAAGGACTAATCGAGATAACAAAATCATATTGGGCATTTCAAGCTATTTATATGAAAAATGGAGTAAAAAATAAAGGAAAGAAGAGTTTAATTATTGATTATAAGCCTCTTAATAATTTTCATCACGATGGCAAAATTTTTTTGCTGAAGATAAATAACCAGGTGTTATTTTTAAAAATGGAAAAATATTCTTAAAATTTTATTTAAAAGTTGAATTTTGGGAACTAGGTATTAACCTAAAGGATTGATGTAAGACGTCATTCTGCATTCCTAGTTCTCAGTACTAGTGGATAGTCAAGTCATATGGGCTAAAAATGCCCCATCATTATTTCAAAGAGCCATGACAAAGACCTATGATGGTATCATATCGAGTGCTTTGATTTACATTAATAATATCTTGCCTTATTCTCAAATTTAGCAAGAGCATTAAGCTCTATTAAAACAATTTTTGGATCTTACAAAGAAGTATGAGATTATGCTCTCAGACCGCAAAAGCCAAATTGGATCAACCTATATAGAATTTCTGGGTGTAAATTTCATCATAGTTTCTATTAGCCGAGCCACATATAGTTAGTGAACTATTGAACTTCCATGACACAATCCTTACTTTTAAATAAATCCAATAGTTTATGAGAATTGTCAATTATATTAGGGATTTGATCCCTCATATGTTAGAATTTGTCAACTAGCTATCAAACCTATTGAAGAAAAAGTCACCACCATAGGGCCCTGAATAGACAAAGATAGAAAAGCAATTAAATAAAATTAGTCAACTTCCACCTCTACTAAAGATTCCTAACAAAGGAAAGTGAATCTGGCGGACTGACACTACTGAAGACTTCTGGGGAGCAATGTTAATAGAGGAAATTAAAGGAAAGAGATTTTACTATAGACATACTAGTGAACAATTTAAACCCTCAGAAAAACATTATCATGCAATCTACAAATAGATTTTGTCAATCAAAAGAGATAAATAAAAGTTTAATTTTTACCTTAGCCCTTATCTCTTTATAGTAGAAATGGACAATACGTGCCTTCCAAAAGATAATAGACCTGAACCAAAAACTTTTGACAGAGAGCCAATTTCGTCAGAAAGATTGGTTTTCTAACAATAAATTTACAGTTAAACACATCAAAAGCCACTAGAACTTCTTAGTTGATGCCTCAAAGCATGTCATCCTTATTACTCCTTCGAGAACTATTCATCTCATCCTTTTAATGGCTGACCTATCTAACACTGCTAAAACAAAGAAGTTCTTTCCTCCCATTGCAAGAACACACACTATCATTGATGAAATAACTTCTCTTGCCCAGCTAAGCCTCTTCTATTACCTCCACCTCTTTCTCTACCAATTAAGAGTACATTGTTGCCTATTCCTATTTAACATTCAGGCATCATGTCTTACTGTGTTTTTCATTAATAACTCACTCTCAAATAATGCATTGTGGTACTTATAGGCACTCATTGCCCTCTATGTATATGTTATCTCTCTTCCTCCTCTACGGATCTATCAACATTTATGTGATAGAGAAAATGAAGGTTCCCTCTTATGGATTTTCCTTGAGTGGTACCAACCACTGATAAGATGGAGGACTCAACTCTCACAAATTATTGAGGATCTCAAGTTGTAAAGGACTCCTTTAAAAAAGCAAATCACTCAATGTTTTTTTCGTCCTTCATTGACCTTATAACATATCACATGATGGATCCATCTACTCTAAAAATCAAGTTTATTTTGGACATACCTTCGTTTAGTGGCCAAGATACAAGGAAAATGTCCTTAATGACATTAGTTACTTTCTTAAAGACCTATTTCATTTTCCTAAACATGCACTGCAAGCTGTCTCTACATATTAGACCTTACCTAAGAGAACTCATCCATAGAAATCCTAAAATGCTAAACTTTGACATTCCAAACAACCCTATAAACTTGGGCTTGGATAGTGCTGGATCATCTCAAACCCAAATCTACTCCTTCCAAGATGCTCAAGACCTAGAAAATGATATTCCCATCATTGATGAAGAGGAGATAGATAAATTTTTGAAAATATTAAACACAAAGGGAGCAAGCCCTAGTAAAAGACAGAGAAGGACTAGTGAATGATAGTGATAGCATGAGTGGATGAGCTTCTCCGTCCACATTTATGATAAGAACCTATCTAACGAGGATGATGATTATGATTCTTCTTTTTATTTTTTGTGAGTCTCTCTATTTAAAACTGTTCGTCTTTGTGTCTTTTATGATGTAATTTCATTCTTATTCATTTATTGTGAGATGTGACATCGTTTCATCTAGAATAGTTGATGTAATATTATTCTTATCTAGAATAGGTGATGTGATGATATTCTTATCTATTTTAGATATGATGTGACTTTGTTCTTATTCAAAAATGTTTGTCTTTTGTTATCTCGTTTACTTATATAATCAAAGGACCTCTTCCATTGTATTTAAGTTTTAAGTTTTCATTTTTTAAAATTTCATTGAAGGTTTGATTGAAGCTTCATTGTTTTCCAGAAACGTTGCCATTCAATAATTTGTGTTTTTATATGGCTTTTCTTTAAAAACTCTCTCCCTTTGCCTTTATATAAAGATCCTGTGTATTAGAAAGTATCAAACCTATGATTATGCTTGAGTTATACGAGGAGGATTGGTCATCGTAGATCCCTAAGACTTAAGAGTTGACACCCGTTAAGAAAGGGTTTGCATCTCAACTAGCGTATAATAAATATTAAATAAGGTAAAAATAAAAATAAATAAGCAAATTAAAAAATAAGTAAATAAGTAAATAAATATACAAATAAAAAAGAAGACAAGTAAATAAATAAATCAATCAAACAAGCCTTTACAAGAAAATATTTAGGCTAATTAAGAAAATATTTGAGCTAAATAATTAAAAGGAATGTACTACATATTAAAAGTTTAGGTTAAATATAAAACATGACACACATGAAAAGTATTCAAAAGATCTATAAGAAAAAGAAAGCCTTCTCTACGTGAGATCCTTTACCTTTATTTTTTAATACATCAAAATTTTCTGTTGAAGGTCGTACCTTTGGTAAATTTCAATAAAGCTATATCATTCTTAATCACCTCCCTCTAATTTTTCTTAAGCTTTCCTTATTTTCTTTTACTTCTAATTACAATCTTCTAACATCCTCTCACTAAAATATTCTATCTTCTTAATATATCCAAACTACCTAAATTTTATATCACTTAATTTTTTATTAATATTAGTCATCGCTACCTTTTTTCTTACCATTACATTCTTAAAAGTTATTATAAAAATAGGTCAACCTGCCGTGGACATTGGGCAACTACACTTTATTTCAACTTTTAAACACCATCAAAGTACGTTAAGTGTACATATACTGTACTCGACAATGTAACATACATCTAAAAAAAAACAGTAAAACTCATTCGACTTTCTCGGTGTTCGTTTACAGGTTTCAATCATGGGCGTAAACGAGCAAAATGGAAACAAATGGACTGGCCATATGATAAAATGCTTTTTACGAGTTCAGCAAGTTTGATCACATGAAGTCATAATCGTCAAGAGCATCGTAGTGATCAACCACCAAATCATCATCTGGCTTGTCAACATGGAGCTGTTTTTTCTTCCCACCTGCAAGGATAGAATGGTTGAAATGCATCGCTAAGTCGGTCTGAATCCATAGGCAAACCATTTGTCTTATGAAATCATAAAAATGATAAAAACCGTGGCTCATTGACTTCAAATGATCTTTGAAACTATAGATTTAATTGTGCAATTTTCTGTTAAAAATAATTACTGACAAAGTCGGTGTAAAGTAAAGCAATTACACCAATTATTGTTGTTTTATCAGCAAGAAAAAGCTGCAAGACAAGGGTTGTAAAGCTGCAAGACAAGGGTTGTAAGGCTGCAATCAAGGCTTGACATTTAGACTATATAACCAAGAAAAGTTCACGTCCATCACCAAGAAATTATAAGGAATACGTAAACCATGTACCTGTCTTTTTTTTACCAGCATTGGCTTCTTTCTCCATCTTTAGCTTTTCATTAGCAATAGCTGTCACTGAAGATGCAACGTCTTTCGCATCTGCTGCCTTTAGAGAAGTCATTGACAATCTCATCACATCCTTCAGTAAGCCAATATAATGGAAACTTTTCTGCACAGAACATTGGATGAAGCCAAGTCAAAAATATGTATACTTTCAATGAAAAGAAAAAGATAAAAGATGCATGTAACAGACCTCATATGGCCGAAGCTTATGAGAAATGAGTTCTGCATATTCTAAAAAGTCACCTTCAGATTTGGGTATAAAAGTATCAAGAGTTCTCTCATCGCCTTTCCTGGCAAAGAGTTCTGTGGTGGACTTGTAATCAGCCTCTTCTACCAGCCTATTCAAAGCAAAAACTTTTCAGTTGAAAACTTCATTAACATGAAAAAAAGACATAAAAATCCCGAACAACCAATGTAAACAAGATTTAGATATCAAACAAATCTTGCAGTAGATCAGTAGGAAAATTCACTGAAAATGGATCCAAAATTATGAAGCAAGTTGCTTAGACATACAAGAAGCCTCCAAAAGATAACACTCTTTTCTGTTCTGTGTTACCATTACATGGAAAACACGTGGATGCTAACCTGCAATAAAGCTGTTCAGGTTGCCTTGGTAATCTAATCTGACCTAAAAAGGAACGGTTTTGATGTTTTTTGCTTAGGTCAGGTCGGCCTAAGAATTGAATAATCATTGAGGTTAAGTAGGGTCAGATTGGAACAGTCCCCGTCAAAAACAAGCTGAGTGCTCTTCTTATCCCTCTCTTTTGCTTTTATCTCAAATCCCTAATCTTTCACCTCTCCATTAAAACAGTATTAGGTCTTTCAATTGAAGCTGGCAAGACGTAGCTCTCTCACTATTCTCTCTCTTAGTCTTTTTCAATACTCCTGATGCTTGGCCATCTCCCTTCAATAATGTATGACATATTTCACTTTCTAGAAATAAATGTTCCTACATGGCCCTTTAAAGGGTGCGCTACGATGGGATATCTGTTGAATTTTTGTCTCCAAAGTAGAAGGATAAGGTGATTCTTTGGAATTAGAAGTCAGAGGAGCAATTGCCACTTTATGAAACTAACCCTCGCATCAAGCACTCTAATGCCAAACAAACAACTACTATTTGCTTTTTCCAATTTGACTAAAGCCTCAGTACCTAATAACTTAATAGTTATAGACATTCTCAAGAGCTTAGACCCTTTCTACTGCTTTAGGCTAAAGATGTCAAAAAGGCACTAACTTGAGCTACAAAGCAGTCTTAACTATGGAAACATCTGGAGACATCCAGTAAATATAAACTATGGGATTTTGAAGGAGATACTGATTGACATTATTGGGCACGATTAATGAGAAAAAAAAAATTGAATATTTACAGCAACAAATTGGATACTATGCTTGAAATTCAATTCAATTCAATGGATGCTGTTGGGGGTAAGGGGAACCAACTCAGAATTACAGCTACTTTGTTTCCGAACTTGGTTCTATTTTTATCGAAACATTTTAACAAGTCCTTGAATACATCTACACACGACCCTTAATCAGCTGACTGTGCTTGTAATAATTTTCATGGCCTGATTCAAGTTATTAAAAGTCTAACCACAATAGGACTTTAAAGTTCAAATGAGAAGTTAAAACCATTAAAAGTCCAAATAAGTGGATTAACTAAGAGTAAAAAGAAAACTCCTGGAAAATTTTGGAAAGCCAGCATACAGACACAAAGATAGGCGCCAGTCCTTTTTTGCAGCACACATTATCATATACTTTGGTGAGTGCCTTGAATACCTTCTTCTCTATCATCTCTAACAATCCTAGCTAGGGCTAACTTCACCAGATTCTGAAAAGGTGTTGCTATTCCAATTGCCAAAAAGGATGACATGGTTGCAAGAAATTTGCATACAAACTAACTAGTAATGAACAAAAGAGATGAGTTATTAGCATTTAGTTCATATTTTTACATTTTTAGAGTTTATTTAGTCAGCATTGGTTTTGACAACCTTAACTTTGTCAATCAGTCTTCTTTACATAGTTGACAAATTTAGAGAACTGGTGCTGATTCTTTGATCAACTTGTAACATTTTCACCGATTGACAAATTGTGTAACAAACAAAAAAACGTGCTGGCTGAAAGCAGTAGTTGGTACCTTTGCTGCTGAAGTTTCTCAGCTACAGGATCTAGTGGTTCGTGCTTAACTACTTCCACATTTTTTCCTTTCTTATCAGTAGATTTTCCTGCAGTCTTCTTGAAAGGTTTTTCAGGAGGCTTTTCTATAGTGGTCTGTTACCATCCAGCAGAAGACAATCCAGAGTGAAGAAAAAAATAGAGAGCATCATTAGTACATAATGCAACATACAGATAGAGGTTTAATGAAATACAGGGTACATCTTCTAAAGCAATTCCAACACCATTAGTATTTATTAAATAAAGATCCAATTGGTTTATGCAATTTATCCTGCTTCCTAGTACCTGCCCAATGTTTGCAGTCAAGAACCCTTCAGGACATAATATCAAGATATGCAGGTTTTATCGAGAGGATATCTGTATGCCTATAGAAAATCTGCGTCACATATTAACTCTTATGATTGCAGAAAGGTAAATTTGTTCCTCAGTGTAAAAACTTGCATCCATAGATGAATAAGGTTTTATATATTCTCCCAGGTTGACATTATTTTTCATTGGCCAGTGTCATGTAAAGGAAAAAAGAAGTTATGTCCTGGAATTAGATGTTCCTAGAATTCCTGCATAATTAGCAATGACTTATGTTATGTCCCACAGTTCCAGTTTTCCATCCTATGTAACATAAAGACATGAGAAAACATGTTTCATGTCTGGACTCTTTTTGCACAATGCATGAGGGCATAATGACTTGAGAAAGTTAAATCCAATAACCTGCCTCTTTCATATAAAAAACTACAACGGAACAGGTTAAATGCAGCCTCAGATAAATGGAGTGTATACGATCAGCCTATAGAAACAATTTCAGAAATTAACCCTAAGGTGGAGCTTAATGTTCATAACTAAGTAGTTTCTTCAAACCCTTTATGAAGCACAACGTAGTTGCACATGATGGAAGCACTTTCAATGAAAATAAAATGATAATCAATCTAAGGAAGAGAAATAATCTGTTGTTTCTCATAGGCTTCTCTTATAGACAGATCACTTTTTAAAATGATTCATAGAATCCATCCTAAAACAATAGCAGAAAGAAATAAAAGGCACCATACACAGTACGCATCAGGAGATTGTAGATCTTCACGAAACCAACTTAACAGCTTTTGTGTAGAACTAGTAGTTGATGGGACCCACATTAGGCTACATACAACTAATCATTTAACCAAAAACTTGTGTATCTAAATTAAACATAACAAATATCTAACGTGGATGTCAACTCATCATTCGGGGATGCAAAAGGAAAATAAGTTGAATGCCTTTTTGACTCACAACATATCATGAATTTGGTAGTACTTCAATATCATGACAAGTAGGAAAACACATTGAATCAAAAGAAGCATGGATGTTAAGGAAAATTAATATAGACAACAACATGTGCATATAAGTGCTCTACTTTCTTCCACAGTACGCTCAAGGGAGTAATGAAAATTATAACCAAAGTTAGATGTTGACCCAGAAATTTGGAATTTGATGATTTGGTAACTTATAAGTAACAGACAAAGTATTACCAGCCCTATTCATGAGTTTAAACAATGAACAAGTTGTACATCAAAGCTTGTTTAGGATGACACAAAAAGATAAGCTGTCTTATTTGCTATATTTCAACATGACATGACAGAAAAAATGCCTAACTTTATGCATGAAATGAGTAAGTATGACATCTACACAAATTATCCTCTACTGTAAAAGTGTCATCAGTAATATGCAAGTGGCATAAGTAATATACTTCAGATAAATTTAATATAAATGTCCTAAGTTTTAACTGACAATGGCAAAATATGCAAACCATATTCTCAAATTACAAACCAAGTATGTCAGACTACATCTTCATTTGGATAGTGGATAGCCTATTTGCGGGAAGAAGGAATGTTCAAAAGGAAATTATACAATATCAAGTCTAGGTCAGGAATAGTACCAGAGCTGGTTCATCTTCATCTTCCCATGATTCCTTCACATCATTTTCATCCATGTCTTCATCGTCCCACTTACTTCTTGAATGCTCTTTTGAAAGAATAGGTGGAATGTCTTCATCCTCTGTAACAGTTTAGTCACACCCATAATAGATTAAAATAGATCAAATGTGATCAGAAATGAAGAAAATATGATCAGGAATAGTAAGATAGCAAATTTGGTAAGACCAACTCAAAGTCAGATTACTTTCTTCAGCTTCCGTTTTGGCATTGACACACTATTATATTCAAAACCTTCCTTCTAGAAACTCAAGTATGTATACCGGCTTTAGTTAAGAGTTAATGCAAAACAACCTTGTCAAATGCAACAAAGGACATGAAAACAGTCCACAATAATCTTTTCTAATATTACCCAGTGAAATAATAGTCTGTCTCCCTGACTTGAAACAACTGCAATTGTTTATGTATAACTCTCAATTTTAACCTCTACAAAGTCAGGACATTATTATGTACAGGTTCTTATTAAGACCTTAGATATTGTGGATTTAAAATCATCCTAGAATATAGCCAATGTTCTGGAAACATGAAATAACCGCTGTTGCAATCCTAGAAGACCCGTTTAGAAATTGTATTAAATATGAAACCTATTAATTTAAAGCATAAAATAGCATCATTCATTCCCTATAATGCAACTATCAAAACAGACATATGCTTGTAGACATCACAAACAAAGCTGCCATATAGGGAGTGTCAAACCCAACATTTTCTGATCTCTACTGTTACCCATATACAAGTTCCGACGCATTCTATAGCTGAAATTAAAGAAAATGAAGCATGTTACCCCAATTTTCCATCTTAGAATGTCTGATTGATGAAATTAAAGGTCTCGTCCTGCAACAGAACAAATAATTACTAATGGAAAATTATTACTACTCCAGATAAACAAATTGGAATAATAAGCTCAAGATGACAATAATTCCAATTCCAATTGCACCACAAAATCTATATCGCTTTTTTATCTGAACAAATCTCAGGGCTTTATGAAAATAAAGATATACACATATAAGGACACCTCGTAGGAGTGGCTGATCTCTGGTTGAGTTGTCGGCCACTGTACTGCTTCTTGTCGGAAGGCAAGGTGCTGAAAGTGAAAATCAAATTAACAAACAAAAAAAAGCAAAGATTAACGGCGCTTTTACGGTTTATGTTATCAGCGTTTTAGTTACCATGAATAAGATGGTTGTATTGCGGGAGAGTAGCAGCGGTTCAATCCCGAGACAGGGAAAGCCCTAAAGAAGGACTTTTGAGATGAAGCGAAAGGGCCTGTTTAGGGTTTTAATGTTAAAATTTTGCGGCATTAGTTCTTTGTTTCTCCCAGGTCCTTGCAGGTCTACTAACCTTTGTTAGAGCTTGTTTGGGGTTTAAATGTTAAAAGTTTGCAGTATGATTAGTTCATTGTTTCTCCCAAGTCCTCGCACGTCTAGAGTTATTGTTTTTTATTTTGATTTTTGACTTTGACTTTGATTTTCATTTTCATTTTATTTATTTAATTATTTACCATTAATATTAATTCGTAATAAAATTATAAATAATAACTTAATTCAATTTTATGATTAATTTAGATATTAAAATTTAAAAATAAAAATATTTATTAATAAAAATATTTATTGATTTAATTATTTCAATAAAAATGATCATTTTCATTTATAATTTATCAATACGAATTATACAAAAGATTAAAATAAAGTTTATTTATTTTATAATTACTTTAAGTTTGTTCCAAAAATAAAATATTTTAATCAACAATTATTTAATAAATATACCTTAAGTTTAAAATATCTTAAATTTTAAACTTTTGAATTAAATTAGTTTAAATAACTAAAATATACAATAAAATAAATGTTATTTATAAATAATTAACTTTACTTGTTAAATTATTTATTTGAATAAAATGTAGTAGATTTTGTTCTAATAATTATTAGTAAATTTTATATAAAATATATTCAAATAAAATTATTTGATTAATTAATTCATAAAACTAATTTATCTTTAAATTTTATCTAATATGTATTTATTAGTATTGACATTAACAGCCAAACACATTTTTTATTTAAAAAACAAAAAACTATAACAAAAAATAAAAGTGAAACTAAACGACTCCAAAAGTGAATTTCTTTTTAATTAAGTTTGTTATAGTAATTTTGGAAAAAAAAGAACAATTTAAGAAAACTTTTATCGTAACATCTTTACTACAATCAGAATTTTGTGTTCTTGCAAGTTGATACAATTGCAATCCAAAAACCATAACAATATTCTTTTTTTTGGTTGATGTAATATATATCTACATTTTAATTTCTACTAATCTTAAATAGAGTTGTTATTTGTGTCAGACGTTACACGCTTAAGTTGAGAATGAGGGACGATAAGGATGAAACACTAACTTCGTTGCCTTTACTTAATTGCTATTTAAAGCAAAAGTTGATCTTAATTATATATATCAAGGATTGTTTGGTACTTATTTTGCTTTAAGTGTGTTTCTAGGTGATAATTACCTTCATAGGCAAAAAGGAGAATAATTTGGGTGAAACTGAGGCATAAAATGGAAGAATTGAAGCAACATTGGAGATGCACACCAGTGTATAAGGATGGTATAAGTCACTGTGAATGTGTGTAGCTTCAAAGATGCTACTTATGTCTTTGTAAAGATAAATTCCTGTGTATGTTGACATGCTTGACCATGTATGTGCTTGTGTAAGCTTCTGCAACCATATAAAATCATAATTTAGAGCATATTTTGAGATATAGGATCACCTACATCGATATGTAAGGTCGTGTAGGAGGCCTTGTATATTTAAGAAAACCTAATTCTAGCTATAAAAGGATGTTACGAAGGTAATAGAGAGGAGGCAAATTTCAAAGTTGAAAAAAGTCAAAAAGAGGCTGCACAACCCAAAAGAAGAAGGCTAAAGTGGAAACATCAAGATCAACTTTAGCCTTCTAGATTTTCCAAATTAAGGCTACCTTGGGGAATTCAATATATTACTCCTTTGTGATATTTTCTGTGCTCACACTTGATTTTAATCGAGAGATTAAATCAAGATATTTATTTTAAGTTTCATAATAGAAGTTGGTACCTTAATAGACTCACAAACATTAGGTTCATAAGCAATTGAAGAGAGATCTTAACTATGAGTTAATTATCCTTATTATTACTTCAAATCCAATTAAGTAGTTAGGAGTACTTTTGAGAAATCGAGAGATTGCAACTAAACTATTATCTATTTCAATTGGGATTGCTTGATTAGATCTCAAGAGACGGGAATCAAAACCTTCGGATATCTAGGATTAAGCATAGTTAAATTCACAAGGTGAAGGGAAGACGAAACAAAGATAAAATAATCCCATGGAGTAACTTCAATTTCTTTTTTATCTTTTACTTATTTAGTTATCAATTTTTGTTAGTTTACTTTAATTTTTAGTTAATTCAATATTTAGCACCTTAGACAATGTGTAATTTAAATTTTTAGTTGACTATATTCATGTTGGAATTTTATAGCATAAATGCTACAAATTCCATTTGACGCATCAAGATATATTTGAAAGTGCTTGGGTTTTATGTAAGGAGCTAACCCTCAGCTCATGGGAGCTCAATAAAGCTCATGTAAGCTATAAGTGGCTTGGCATGACTTTCCCATAGCTCAAGTGTCTAAAGCTAGCTTAACGTGAGCTCGTGGGAGCTCATTAAAACTAGTTAATAGCCATAGTTTGAAGATAGAATCAAATTGTTGATTGATGTTCTATACTCACCTTTGAAATGTTATTTTTGATTTAATGAAATATGAGTGTTTTATGTGTTAATTGAATTAATTGTGGTTTAATTATGCGCTTCATATCTCGATAATAAACTAAGAGGGTGAATTAAGAAAAAACGATTAAATTGGGCTAACGAGAGTTAGGTAATTTAATATATTCAGAATTAAATCAGGTTGGTAAAACTTGTGTAGAGAGATCACGTATAGGTTTCCAATTGTTTATTAGAGAACTTAAGAACTGATTAGGTTTTGGATAGGTTGTTAATTGATAGATTACAACTTCCCACAATCTAATTAAGGTTTATGCTTTAGGGTTCAATTACAACTTGAGAGAGAATAATTGACCCTAGGATCATCTAGAACCATTAATTCAATAATTCTTAATCAGTTTGGTTAGCATTAAGGATAGATAATTTCCCTTTCTCTCTATTGGTTAATTCACTAGGTTGAATTCTAGGGTGTGTTATCATTTTTTAATAAATCAATCAATTTTCATTAATGATTATCCACGTTCAATTTGAAATTGTTAATTGTTATTCGTTGATTGTTTTCGTTAAGTCTTAATTGTCAACTGTGTTTTGTTAATTTTGGTTTATTTGATTTATTTAGTTCTCGTGTTTAAATTCATTATTTGCTTAAGCTCTGTTTAATAGTTTATGACCTTAGACTTTAAGATTAGATTAACCCTCCTTGTGGGATCGACACCTTAGATACTATGCGAATGACCCGTACACTTGCAAAATATCGAGGTTAAATTATTAAAACATACACATATCAGAAAATCGCGATCAAACAACAACAGATTCGACTCCTTAGAAGCATTTGTCAAGAGGATTGAGATTTAAGTGGGGTAACTTACAGCTTAAATGCATAACAATCAAAAGGGAAGGCTACCCATTCAACCCGAGCAAGCTTAAGAAATTAATGTTCTGAGAAGTGGTAAAGTGATTGGCAATCATGTTGAGTTTCCTTCTGAGTTGTCTGATGCTGATAATCAAAAGAAGGAAAGCCTTACCCAAGAAGAAGATGAGTGGAATTAGAAAAGCAATGGGACAAACTTTTCAAGTCACATTTAAAAGGGTGAACAATTTAAACATGGCACCAAGGATAATGAAGGGCAAAAATTGCACAAAATGGCATATCATTATCGACCACCAATTCCATATCTAAGTTGCCTTAAGGAATTGAACACAAGATGAGAAGTTTTCTTATCTATATTCCATGCTTTCTAAGATCAATGTTAATCCGCCCTTGTCAGATGTGATTAGGAACATTTTGACTTATGTCAAGTTCTTCAAGGAACTAAGCACCAAGAAACGAAAGTTTCAGCCTAATAAAAAGGTGTTAGTTTTGAAAGTAGCAAGTGCAATTCTGCAACCACATTTACCCCCCAAACTGAAAAATCCAGGACATTATATCGTGCAAGTATCAATAGGTAATGGTGATGAGGATAATAAAGGTATGCTTGATCTTGAAGCAAGCATAAATCTTATGCCTCACTCTATTTATGAGAAATTGGATCTTGGACAGTTAAGATCTACAAATATATGTTTGCAATTAGCTGATAGGTAAATCTATTATCTAAAGGGAATAATGGATGACGTGTTGGTGAGAGTTAGAGGATTGATTGTGCCTGTAGAATTTGTTGTCCTAGATATAGGGGAAGTGAAGGAGAATGAAAAGGAGCACTCCATACTCCTATGGAGGCCTTTTATGGCCACTACCAACACTTTGATTGATGTGAAG
>JAOSBL010000003.1:13524255-13541340 GCA_027568915.1 Erythroxylum roraimae | reverse complement strand
ACTGTAAGTATTCTAGCACACTCCCAAAACCCTTTTCTTTTCACTCTTGATTTCACTCTCAAAGATGAATACTGAAAATTGAAGAATACAATTTTGTATATGCTGATCTCTCTTTTTGTTCTCTGTGTCTGAACTTTTTATATCTGAAGAAGATGATGAATAAGGGTTTCGGTGAAGACCTTTTAAAACCAGACCAGTGGCATGTGCTTCTCACGTGGCTTTAACGACTTCGTCTTCTGTCTGCATTTTGTATCTTCCTTGCTGCTGTGTTGTGCTTATCACATGAGCACTTAAAATATCCTTATGCTGTCTGCTGCTGCTGAATTTGTTTTGTAGTCTTCGACTAAATGCAAAATGATGCTGTTTAGAGTTTTACACTTCAGACAATGTGAAGGGCTTTGGCCTCCACGTGTGTGTATCTGCTTCAGCCTTGTGAGTGTCACGTGAATGAGTTTTTTGTGTCTAAGTCATTTTTTGTGTCTAAGTCATTTTTTGTGTTTGAAACAAGATTACCGAGAGCTTTGTTTTGTCTCCCCCTTTTCTTCGACATTTCAGGTACAAACTTCTTAGTTTCTTCACGTTTTCATTGCTTCTGCGTATGATTGATGGAGAATCAGTGAAGTTTGTTATACTTTAATTGTTATTCGTATAAGCTTAAGTTGTGGGAAATTTTTGGATACTACTTACCAGTAAGAAGTAGGCATGATTTTCAGTTGCTTAAAGTCATGGAAGCTAATGATTGATTATAACGAAGAAAGAGAGGGAATATAAGTGCAGTAATTAGCAAAAGAGAAAATTTGGTGGCTAGGGAAACATTCATGAGTATATGTACAAGAAAGTCTCCAGTCGACAGAGTGAAAAATTAAGACTAACGGCTAAAGAAAGTAGTCATTCCTCGTTTGATATGAAATAAAACATGGAATGGAGACAATATCATAAGTACATACGCAAGCAAAGACGCATAATTTACATTTTGGAGAAAAAAAATTGAAAAGTGAAAGGAAAACGAGAAAAGGTGAACTAAACTGTCACCTCTTAGAAGCGAAACATACATGAAAATAAAATTTGCTTGCGGGAATGAAGTCATTCCGCATATAGCAACAATTTGTTTAAGTTTTTAAGCTATAACTTGATAATCAGCTCGTAACGTACCTCTTCAACAATAAGAAGTACTAGAATAAGGAGTTTACTTTCTACCAATTGTTATTTTCTTTCCTTTTCTTCTTTGTCACAAGTCCGGAAAGCCAAGGAAATTACAAACATGGTTTGTAGCTTCTATGTCATAGGATAAGGATGGGAAGTTTTGAAGCCGACTAAAGGTGGCTGTATCATTTGGATGCGACGTTAGTAAGCTGTCCAGGTTCTTCCAGTCAATGAACTGGGAACTAATGTTGCTCTTGCTCCTTTCTTCATCACAGTCTCCATTGACAGTATTGTTATGTTTCAAATCACCTTCTTTGGTAGAGAAACTCGTTGAAATTGTACTAGGGCTGTCTAGTTGTGGAAGTTCAATCAGCTGGTTACTAATCTCCAGGAGTGACGAACCGGAGAAGAGCTCTGGCTCCGACCCAAAGGGCTGATTAGGAATTTCAGTTTGGTTGGGATGAAGTACACGGTTTACGGTGTCGCTTGCATATGATAAAGGGCTAACATGATTGGTATTGTGAACTCCATATGCATGGTTCCAAGCTTCAAACCCTTGCCTTTGATTGGCGTTTGGTTTCTTGAATGCTCGACAGACCACCCATCCTTCTTCCTGAATATATTTAATAGATTTGTTAGCTACATTTTCAGTATTAAAGGGGATTTATAGTAGTTAGGGTAACAACAAACATAATATGCAAGTGGAGCTAGTCAAGAGTTGCTAGGTTAAGCTACGGCTTGGATGGTTGCATATAGAGTATAGAATAGCATACGAGTCAGAGTAACTGTGTAACTGTAATTCATAGAGTATAGATGGAAACGGAAAAGAGAAGGAAGAACATGCCTGAGGGGGTCCATGCTCAGATGTTTGGAGACGATATTCGTGCATGATCCAGTCAGTTTTCCTTCCATTAGGCGCACGACCCTTGTAGAAAACAAGGGTCTTTCGCATCCCAATAATTTTGTTCTTGGACAGGACGGCCTTGTCTCTGCCTGTTGCCTTCCAAAATCCGGCAGCTGTTGCCCTATTTGTCCGCGTTCCTGTTGGATACTTCCTATCCTTGTGGCTGAAGAAGTACCACTCACTCTGATTCTCGTACCCGAGCTTGGACCTAGCAGCTATAAATATCAACACACAAAAGCAGCATTGTTAGAACTTTTTTGTTTTAGAAGCGTCTTTGTTTCTGGTTTTTAAAAAAACAAAGAAGAAGAAAGATTAAAATAGTCACAAACTAACTAAATTTCCTACATATCACTTGTCAAATTTAGTCACACGTCCCTTCTCTCCGTTGGGGCCATCTAAAGTTCGTGCAGAAAAATAATGCTGTTTTGTCTTTTACTGTAAATGTCTAATGACTGGCATGATGGAAAAGAGAACTAATTCACGCCTGAAGAGAAAATTAGATTACTAGATCCACACAATTTTTTTATAAAAATTTAATTTTATATCTGATTTTCTACACTATCAGAACCCCTAGACTAGACTAGCAACATTTAGAGACATATTTATGATGAAAGACATATATAGGGCTACCTTGAATGTCCCACGGCTCCATTTTGTAGAGATCAATGTCAATAATAACATCTAGATCAATTTTCAGTGAGTTGATCTTTCTCTTTAGGTAGTACCCCACAAGTTCTTCCTCTGTTGGGTGGAATCTAAAACCTGGTGGGACGCAAGATTCCATCTCCACTGATAATCTTCACTGTCCTCCTGAGCATTTATCAAAAGATAATATCCAAATGAATGAGAAAGATATAAGTCATTTTTACTTCTGAGAACTTAACAATAGATTGCTTATTTACATGATAACTAATAAAGCAATGTAATAGAAAGGAAGCTTGGAGGGCACTAAAGATAAAATGAAATGGTAAATCAAGTTTCTTTGAAGTTCCATAGACGTGCTTATCTTTTGTTACAATTGTCAGTTAAGACTCATTTACTTTGAAGCCGATCCCATTCTAAACTAGCCATAAGCTAACTAGGCTATGACACGATGATTGGTGAAGGTGGTCCTGCCATAAGTTAGTTTATGCCCTATTCTACCGAATAGATGAAAATGGCAGACCGTGTGTGGAACCCACCAAATTAAACATATATCCATACACACCATTGAAGTAAAAGGCTTTAGCTAATTGCATGAACTTAGGTACAAAAAGTTTTTGCCGCAAAGCTTGACTTTTGATGTACAAACAAGCATGTTATGTTTCTTTGAGTGCAGTTCACTCCGTGCTGCTTCTGGTAGAATATAAACGTTTTCACACCCACCATGTACGCCCCACCAATCTCTCCTTACTGTGTACCATTTTCTCACTAGATTGATAGACAAAAAGTCCTCTCATTGATTAGTGATTCTCATGCACGGACAACAAGTTTTCTTTTCTAATCATCTAGCTCTAAGCTTCAAGGGATCTTAAGTTCAATTCATTGCAAGAAAGAAGTTTAGTGACATGCCAAACCGATATGCTAGATAAACTACATATCGAGGCGAATGTGACAAAATGTATGTTTATTGTGAGCAAAAGAAGTTTGAAGAAGGGAATTGCGGAGCATAAAGCCCTTGATTGATCAATATCAACTTTGAAAATAGCAATCTAAATAAACAGTAAACTAACCTATACAACATATACACCAATATGGATACTCACAAAAAGAGACAGAGCCGGTTTCTGTGCCGATCTGCAGTTGGTTGGAGTTAGAGAAAAGGAGAGAGGATTCTTTGTTGTTGGAAGAAGATGAGCTATGGCTTTGAAAATGTAAGGAAGAGGTGTATGTAGTGAATTCAAATATTTATATAATGCGTTGATGTGAGTGGCAAGTGATAGGTAGGTTTATATATGTGTGTGTGTCTTATATATATATAGTAGTAAAAATGTTGTAGAAGAAGTTATTGATTGCGCGTGGGGTGGCAGATAGATGAAAGGTTTATTTGGACGGCGTGACACCAAATTTTCACGCCACCACCCCTGCCCTTCCTACGGCTATTTTGTTTCCTACGATATTAATTCTTATTTATACTATGTATATATAACTTCTCATTCATCTTTCACTAATTTCAATCTCACTTTAAATTGTTCCTTTTTAAATTTGCAATTTTGTCCAAATATACATACAGTTATGTTCTCAAAGACTTCTTACTTTAGTATAAATCCGCTCCAAATTTGTTTGCGAATTTAAATAATTAATTCATCACATAGTTATTTTGAATATTAGGTCATCACGCTTGGCATGTATAGCCTGTCATTCTCTTCGCACAGTCCAGCTCCACATTGTTTGTTGGTGCGCCGCCCTTGGACACTTGGCTCCGTTCATTTTAGGACACGTGTGTTCCATGTCAAAAACATCCTACCTGTCCTTGTCAAAAGCTAATCATTTTGAGCTCTCCTTGTCCTTGGGGCCTGCTTCGAATTGAGTCCCCCTACTACTACGTCCTTTCCGGATTAGGGATCTTGGCTTGTTTACGCTTATGTCAAATTTATCCTTTGGAATCTTGCAAAACAATGGTGGAATGATAGTCTTCAAAATCAAAACGATTAACCTTCTCCTCGGATCTAGCTAGATATGGTGGCCTTTTTATAATAGTTAATTTACTAAATCAACAGATATATATTGTCATTTGTTTTTACTTGTGTAACATAAATAACTGCTTACAGAAGTAACATTTGAAAGTTAATTAGTCTTTTTTATATAATTTCTTTGTTAAAAAACAATTGCTCTTTATTTGGACAAATCAAATATTTGATTACGTGATATTTTTTAGAGTATGATGTAGCTGGGTATTTTGAAGAAATAATATCTGTTATTGATCGGTTATGTCATACATTTGAAAAAATATTATTGGAAAAGAATATATTTTCTCATTTACTGTACTAGAAAAACTTCGTGTCTGTTTAGATGGGCTTATATCAGTAGCGTTTTTGACAGTAGAGCTTTTCTGATAAGAACTTTCCTAAGAACTCAGTTGACTATTTAACTGTCAATTAAAAAAAACTTTTTTAAAAGAGCTTCATACAGTAGACTGTTTGGCAACATAAAAATAAAAAGTATTTTTATTAATTTTAACTATATTTTATTATGTAATAAAAATTATTTATGCTTATAAATAATATTTAAAGTATATTGAATAATATGTAAAGTACAATATATTATATTTACATTTGATTTGAAAGAATTCAACTACTATTAGGTCTTTCATGAATGGAATGGGTTTATATTTACTTTACAATTGTTTGACAAATTCACTTCCATTTAAATCGTGACATCAATAATTTCATGCTTTGAACGACTTCAAATTGATACATGTATCAAAAAAAGAAGGTGCAGTAATTGGATCCTCATTTTGCTTATATGGAGAAATAATTGAATTCAACGACACAATATCCCTTTCCATCATTTGATCAAAAACTCTGCTCCAAGGTACTAAGGTCATCTCCAACCAACACAATAAAACACCAATTTTGGTGCAAAGAAGACACTAAATTTCAACACTAAAATGGTGTAATGAATAGTAATATAGTAAATTTGATGTGTTACTATTCATTACACCCAAAGTACAAAAAGATAATTTTGTCCATTATCTTTTTAACATATTCCTTTTATGTCCTTCTCACAATTTGATTTATTTACATAATTTACAAAGTAATTAATTTTAAAATATATATTACTTTACACTAAATATATCCTTATGCAATTAATAAGGGTATATCAAACATTTCATTAACTTTCTTAATAAATGTGCATCCCTCTAAAACAACTTTTTTTTTTAATAGGAGGGAGTATTAATTTATATTTCAATTCTCAAGTGGTCATTATTGCATCTTGTGTTTGAAGTCTCGAGAGAAACATAACTTATATAAACTTGTTTTATTGATCTCCATTCGGGCATTAAATTATACAATCTTACATAAAGACGCGGCAACAAAGAAGAAAATACATTTTTTAGTATTTCATATAATTAGGATCATTTTCTATTTGATCCCTTTAAACTTTGTGTTATTATTTTTTATTTAATTCCCTTAAATTTCATATTTAAATTTACGAGTGATATTATTAAAAAATTAATAATTTTACTGCAAATTTTACAAATTATAATTGAAAAACATCCCTTTGATGTAAATCTACTAAAATTAAGATTATTCATGATCTTTTGCTCATTCATACCACTGAAACATATTAAAATTCATTCATGCATTTTATCTTTTTATAGACATAAATAGGTATACTACTAGTTTATAACTACAACCACTAGATTGGTTGTATACTTATTACATAATTCTTTAAAAAATTATCTTATGTATGATTATTTAATAAACCAAATTATAAGGTAAATTTCATATAATAAATAAACTTTACAAATAAAATTTTGTTAAGATTGTAATTATGATATTCATATTTCATTTAAGTTATCATCACCAACATCCAGTGGAAGTCCCGCTAAGGCGCGGAATCTGGGGAGGTATGATAGTACGCAGTGTAACCCTACCTAGTAGAGAAGTTGTTTCTGATAAATTCAAACGCAATGCGTCATGATGATACTACAAAAATATAAATGGATGTACATACGTATAAATAAAATAAAATAAGTAAATAATTAAATCAAATAAAAGTAAAAATAAAAAGATGATAAAATAGTAAAAATAATTAAATACAAAAGTGAAAAACTGAAACTAAAAAATAATAATAATAACAATAATAATAAATAATAAAGAGAAAATAAAAATAAACTAAAATAAAAAAAAGTAAGGCAATACAAAATAACGTACGTATAAAATATGTCAATGAATGACAATAAATGGTAAGATAAAAAAAAGAACATACCAAAAACATACCAGAAAAGACCAATACATGAGTAACGTCAACTAGGCCTGTCATTATATTAATTACATTATGTAAGAAACTAACTAAGCTAAACTAACTAGAAGGTAAATACTACGCAATAAATGAAAAGGATAGGGTTTAATATAAGCTGCAAGAACGTAAATGCTCTCTTTAAGAGAGATCCTTTACTTGTATCCTAGTACGCCAAATTTTCCTATTATGGGCCAAGTCATCGGTAAGATCCATCCAGCCTAACCATATCATTTTTGATCACTTCCTTCCAGTTCTTTCTAAGCCTTCATCTTTTTCTCTTACAGTCTCTAAGTATTATTTTCTTGCATCTTCTCACTGGAGCTTCAGGGTGTCTCCTTTTAATGTGTTTGAACCACCTGAGCCTAGTCCCTTTCAACTTGTCATTAATACCAACTTTATCTCTTATGGTAAGGTTACATATCCACTAGAGCATTCTCATCTCCGTCACAAAAATTTTATTATTATGTATTTGTTTGATGGGTCAACACTTCGCCTTATATAACATGGTTGGCCTTATCGCTAAGTGATAGCATTTACCTTTAAGCTTGAGTGGTATCTTCCTATCTCATAAAACTTTTGATGTACTTCTCCATTTGAGTCACCTTGATCTAATACGATGGGTTATATCTTCATCGATCTCTCCATTGCTTTGGATGATAGACCCTAGATACTTAAAACACTCCTTCTGTGGTATAATGATAGTTGTAGGTTGCATGATATTTTAATAAGTATTTTAGTATTTTTTTACTGCTTAATTAATTGGTTCATGTATGTTTAGGTTTGGAATTGTATTAATTGGTTAGATATGTGTGTTTTGAGTGTTATATGGGTTAACGCATGCTATTGAGCTTTAATTTTGTGTATTTAAGTTGCCTTGATGTGTTTGTTAGTATTTGAGATTAGATATCGAAGAACGGAGAAGATTTGGAGGAAGCACGGTGGCAGATCCAGACTGGGCCACAATCGTGACAGAAGTAAAATGGACAAGCCACGATTATGGCATAAGCAAATCTCAAGTGCCACGATCGTGGCCTGCACGGCAGCTGATGCGAACCAGCTTCTAAAACTCAACTTTGAAGGGTTATTTCAGATTTTTTAGGCCCAAGTAAAACCTAGTTTTTACCCTAAATAGAAAAGGCCAAAGATGACAGAAGACCCTAATTTGTCGTGCCTCCATTTCTGTCATTTTAGGAAAAAGCCAAGGAAGAAGAAGAAGAGAAAGAAGAAGGGGATCTCCCTTGGGTGCTTCCACTTCCAATCCTTCAAGTTATACTTTCTTTTTTCCATCTCTTATTTCTTTCATATGATGTATGAGATAGAATTGGTGATTATGAACCTTGATTCAAGGATGTTCTAACTCTTCTTTAAGGATTTAGACTTGACTCAATGTTAATCTAGTTGTTCTTGTGTCAATTAATTTGGGTGTTGCGATTATTTATTGTAATTGCATGCTTCGGTAGTAAATCGAGAAAATGAACCGAATGAAAAATGATTGAGTTGGTTAATGAGAGTTAATTGACCTAATAGATCACGCAAATAATAAATTTGATAATTATAGGGACAGAGATCTTGTGTGATCGGGTTGTTTATTAGAACACCTAAGAACTGATTAGGTTGTGGCATGATCATTAATCAAGAGATTACATGTTTATTAACTCAACTTAATTAGGATTTAGTAATTATAACTCGAGATAGAGTAATCCACCCTTCAATAGTTTAGAACTGACACCACATTCACATAAAAGTGACTAAGTTAGCATTGATGGTAGGATAAATCCCCTTCTTATAATTTGGTAATTTTTCTTGTGTGATTTCCCATTGTTAATTTGGTAGTGCTCAATTTGATTCCATGTATGTTAATTTTACATTTTAATTTTCAATCAATACGTATTAACGAATTTACTTTTCTATTTACTTTTTATTTTTTTTAATAATCCTTTTAGGTCTTAGATAACTTAGAATTAGATTAGTTGGCTCGAGGGATCAACACCTCACATACTATATTCGCAACCCATGCACTTGCAGTATATTGATGGTTTTATAAGATTAAAACATGCTCAACAAATAACTTCTGCTCCAATTTTTCCCTCCATATTGGTATCTACCTGATGCCCCGAAAAGTTACATTCTAAGTACTCAGTCTTAGTCCTGCTCACTTTAAAACCTTTCGACTCTAACATTTATCTCTAACATTCTAACTTGACAATGACCCCCTCTCTTGTCTCATCCATTAGGATAATATTATCAGCAAACAACATGCGTCAAGGCACATCTCCTTGAATATTCTTAGTAAGCTCATCCATCACTATTATGAATAGAAATGGGCTTAATATGGAGCCTTGGTGTTGCCCAATACCAATAGAAAAATTCTCAGTATCTCCTCCTATTGTCCTTACTATAGTCATTACCTCTTCATAGATATCTCTAATCACTTATATATAGGTCATACAAACTCCCTTAGCCTCCAAACACCTCCACATAATTTCCCTAGCAACCTTGTCATATGCCTTCTCTAAATTAATAAAAACCATGTGCAAATTTATCTATCTTTTCCTGTAATATTCCATTAATCTTCTAAGAGGTGTAAAGCTTTTATCGTGGACCTTCCTAGCATAAATTCAAATTGGTTTTTTGATATAGAAGATGGCTTTCTACTCTCTTCTCAATTACCTTCTTCCTAAACTTTATGATGACTAAGTAGTTTGATGCCTCTATAGTACTTGTATAAAGGAATTAATATACTCAGTCTCCATTCATCCGACATTCTAGCTAACTTAAGGATCACATTAAAAAGCTTGACTAACTAATTCAAACCTTCAACGTTGAGGCTCTTCCAAACCTCTATGGGTAACTCATCCGATTCTACTGCCCTTTCACTGTTCATCTCCTTCAAAACTTTTTAAATGTCTTCCCTTGTGATCTAAAAATTGTTCTTATTTATTACTTTATTATGATTAAGTATTAATAGAGTCAAAAGAGCATCAAATGTTATATTTCTTTATTATGAAAGAAATTGTTAATTTAACATACTAAATTATAAAAATACTTAAATAAACTTATATGTATTTAGTATAAAATTAGTAGACTAAACTAACCCAACATGATAATTATATATGAAATATTACTCATATGTCTATAGAAATGCTCATTAAGATGATTGTATAAGTGATCATTTGATTTGAGATCTCCAAAGCATCTTATATAAGATTGTTATGTTGTAATGCTACTTTAGACATATTTTAGTCAAAAATGGATCCATTAGTAGTCATTAGAAATAAGATAAATTATATAAAGATAATTGAGTAACCAATATAGGATTCATTGCCTTAAAACAATTACAAAATTGTTTAATTACATGCAATTAATATTGA
Source organism: Erythroxylum roraimae (assembly GCA_027568915.1). Lineage (NCBI taxonomy): Eukaryota > Viridiplantae > Streptophyta > Magnoliopsida > Malpighiales > Erythroxylaceae > Erythroxylum > Erythroxylum roraimae. Next base: position 13,530,975 of record JAOSBL010000003.1, on the reverse strand, counting down.
TTAGAGAAGTTCTAGGTTAAAGTAAAATGACACTTTGAAAATAATTTTTAAAAAATTAAAAGAATTAATTACTAATGCTAGAGATTTAATATGATTAGATTCAAATATAGTAGAATTCAAATATAGTAGAATTTACATTCATATTTTGTTTAATCAAAATATTATATAAAAACGTTTAATTATCGAAAAAAGCCTAAACTTCCGTCAAATTTTTAATTATAGCCCGAACTTTAAAAAGTAGCAATAAAATGCCCAAACTTTCAATTTTTTTTCAATTCTAGCCCAAACTTCAAAAAGTAGCAACAAAATGCTCAAACTTTCAAGTTTTTCAATTTTAGCCCGATGTTAGTGTTTTCGTTAAGTTTGCTGACGTGACTTGTCAAGTGTTTCAGAAGCCTTAACTATTAATACACATTAAACAAAATTAACACAACAAATAAAGATTAATGACATGACGTCATTTAATCAAATAATTAAAACAACATCGTTATTTAAAAATGACCTAAATCAGATTATGTAGCTCTAGTGGTCTTACGCTTTGATTTTAGTTTTTTTCCTTCGTTTTCAGTTTGTTCTCTCGACACCCTCACCCTTTGATTTTCATATTATACAATTCCAACGCCCTCACACTAAGGGCATTAGGAGGATGAACAAAAACTGAAGAGCTTATTGGTGCAGTACGCTGTAATGCTAGAGTAGTTTGGGCATTAGAAGAACAAACAGAAAATAAAGGGCTGAGGGTATCGGGAGAACAACAGATAATGTTGGACTGTAATTGAAAAAATTTGATAGTTTGAGCACTTTATTGTCATTTTTTGAAGTTTGGGCTAGAATTAAAAAAATTTGAAAGTTTGGGTATTTTATTGCTATTTTTTAAAGTTCTGGCTATAATTAAAAAATTAACGAAAGTTTGAGCTTTTTTTGTAATTAACCCTATAAAAAATGATTGAATTATATTGAAAATATTTTTATTAATATTATAGGAAGTTCTCATAAGATAATAAGGAGAAAATGAACTTATTTTATGTCAAATTTGTAATGGCCCTATCGACCTATATGAGAAGGAAAGTTAAACTACACACAAACTCAAGTGAGGTTTTATACTAAAATTAATTAGCAATAGGTGGAGTAACTCACTAGGCTTATATGTTAATTTTCTTTCTCTTCTTTCTTTAATTTCTGATTGAGGTCAGATAAGCCCTCTCTTAAGACAAACAATACTGTTGAGTCACTTGTTCTATACAGACTTCAAATCCTTCTCCAATTGCTTAAATGATGGCCCCTCTTCTAGAACAAATAGTAGGTCAAGATCTTCATGAGCTCTGATACCATGTCAAATTTGCAATGGGCCTACAGGTACACATGAAGAGGAAAGTTAGATTATACACAAGCTCAAGTGAGGTTTCATGTTAAAACCATTTGACAATAGGTAGAATAGCCCATTAGGTATTATGTTAGTCTTTTTTTTCCCTCTTTCTTCAACGTGGGGCATTCACATATGAGTATTCTCAACATTTTATGTTGAATTGTTAATGGACTTGAAATAAGAAGAAACTTAATTAAATAAGAATTATGAATTATGTATAATTATTATGAACACTAAAGGAACACTTGGTTTACAGAAGGCAATAGAAATGAGAATGAGAATGAGAATGAATATAGTGAGGAATGAGAATGGATATAATCATTATAATTATGATGGTTGGTTAAGATGAAAGAATAACTACCATTACCATTGATGGTAGTTGGTTTGTTAAAAATGTTGAGAAATAAAAATTTGTTAAAATTTTATTTTATATCAAATTTTAAATATATTTTAATTGATTATATTTAATTTATGCACCCTATTTATAAGGACAGAATGTTTAAAATCAAGTATATTGCAGTATTTCCTTTCCAATAGCTCTTGAAGAAAAAGTACTCCAATATTTTCTTACATCAACATATCATTAGTTATATAATATCATCAAAATACAGTTTAGTCATCCAAAATAATATATAATTCATTAACGTAACCATGATATCTACCATTCCATCGCTAGAGTAAAATCTAATAACATAGTTTAATACAATTTACGTTCATCTGATAATGTAAATAATGTTATATTTTAAGTAATTAATGAATAATATTTTAATGAATAATATTTTAATTAATTACATTATAATTAACTAACTAATTAATTAATTATATTTTAATTAATTAATTACATTTTAATATTTTAATTAATTACATCTTAATTATATTTTATTTATTATTTTTAATTAATTAATTAATTATATTTTATATTTTAATTAATTATATTTTAATTAATAAAAAAATTAAAAAAAATATTAGTGCATGCAAAAGTCAAAACTATTCCTCCCACACACGAAAAGTATAGACTATTACTTAAAATCGAAGTATGAAAAAACTATTCAATCAATTATAATAAATAACTAACTATTGCTATTCATTCATTTGTCATTAATTTATTCTCGTATCCCTTAGCCCAATACCTCCTTAAATATTCTATAATCACGAATACGAAAGATGCTCAAGTCAGAGATAAGTGGTATAACCAACACGATTATCACGATGATCCTAATGAGAACGCAACAAATGATTTGACTGCAGAGCTGGAAAATTTAACTATGAACATGATGGGTGTGCAATGATATTAACAGTGATGCGTCCAGTTCCATCATAAGCCTAATGTTTTGTGATTCTTAATTATATTATACAAAAAATTATATACTTATAGATTAGTATTCATAATTGTATCAAGAATTAAAGGATCGACTAACTCTTTTATTTATTGTTTTAGAAATTAAAATAAGTAAGAAGAGATTCTGACCTCCGTTTACTTTTACTTGTAGAGACAATTGAAAAGTTCACAGCTACCATTGGAGCCAAAAATTAGAACTATCATTGTTTGACCAGAAACGTAATTTTAACGTACGATGATAACAAAATGAAATTCTCTTAAAGCAAAGATGCATGCTAAGCATCGGATAAGACTTAGGACACATCTTCTACCAAGAGCTAGCGAATATCATTTTCTTTTTCCCACTATTTGAAAGATAAAATTAGTTAATAATTATTCGAAAATCATTGGTAAGATTCCAAGATGAGATTTTAAATCTTCAACTTTGGTTTTATTTATTGAATTTGTTTCTAGTTTTTGTTTTAACGATTAACCAAACCTCATAAAGGATTAAATATTGCCGTACGTTAATAATTGCTAGTCATTACTATAGTTTAAACTATTCATTAACCAGACCAGCATGATAATACAATAATAGTACTCAACTCTATTCATATTTATGACTATTAAAAAAAAGAAACAAAAACAACTTATTCTATTGTTTTGATTTGTGTCTAAACTGTTTTAATTTGTAAATTAGAATTATGTTGATATATATATAGTTCGTAGCTTCCATATTTTATTTATAGTATAAGAAAAGAAGTTTGCTTTCTTTTAAAATTGTTTTCTATGTTAAACAACATTTAAATGGGTCCAAGATATCATGAATCAAATCCAATAAAATCATCAAAATCTGATGCGATCTACCGACTTTTCTGCTTTTATAATTCTTATGTGAAGCAAGGATTTCCATTAACGTTAGATCATATATCAGACAAAGTAAATTTCTAAACCCAATGACCATCGCCTATTGGCCAAATTTATTAAACATAGTCTCTTTCAGTTAATTATTTAGCATAATTTTCTCAGGATTACTCATGATTTGTTTTTGAAAAGCTGCTAATTAAACATATTATATATACATAGCCGCAGAACAAAGGTGCATGCAACTCTATATGCCCATTAAGAGAAGCAATCAATTGAGAAAAAGTAAGCATTTATTTATTTGCATAGGCTATCTTAAAATTAGTTGACGCCTGGATGTGACTCTTGTTACAGATGGATTTCCAACTCCATGTCCTTTTTTTTTTTAATAATAAGTTATAGTTTTATATTTTTACCACTTGGGAAATTAATACTTGCAAAAATTAAGGTCCCGAGTAAATTCACTAGATTATTCGAAATATATATATTTCTCGACAACAACATCGTTGTTTTGGAACCCAAAAGTATGAAAAGAAGTATGTTAATTGAAAACAGACCTGTATGAGATTTTCTATCGCACTTCCGTGATGTAATCCACGCCGGAAGCAGAAACGAACTATACTTATTTATTGAAAATTGAAATTTATGAATTGCTGTCTTCTTCATTGTGTTATCATGAATTAAACATAAGTCTACTTTTCTCTTGGACATTTAAATTGGAGCGAGTCCAAGTATCCAATTGGTTGAAACTGGAATTAAGAAAGAGGTCCTGCGTGCTCCTTTAACGAGTTCATCATCAAAGGTTATTCTTTCCCTCGAAGCTAAGTGAAAATGTAAGCATACTTTAGCGTTGAAGTATCAGAATTTACCTTAAGATTAAAATTGACTCACAGTAGCTATTATTCATAATTTCGAGTAGTAACATAACATATAGCCTACTAAGAAGCACGTGCCTCGTGATGAAGAAACGACGACCAATGTGAACAATTGTTGCCGCAGAAGTAGTCCTGGAATGAATAAGCAATAACAGATATAAACACAGGGTATATGGGAAATTATTATTGTATAAAATAAAATTGAAAAGGGGCAGATGAGCGTGCACTCTTGTCAATTAGGAGACACAATGATTGATCTAAATGGACTTTCATCCAATATTATACGGTGTTGTTGCACATTGGTTCAGTTCACCACAAGCTTACTGGTTCAGTTCACATGGTTGCTCCTAATTACATTATTAATTACTACCCATTACAACACAAAGAAAAGATAACAAAGTTTAAGGTTAAAAACTTACAAGATATATGTGATGACTCAGAGGCAACTATATATGCTCCAGGACAGTAGTTGATTTGGTACCAGTAAGGCCACCAAAGTGGCCGCCACAGACGATTCTCTTCCTTCCACTTCAACATGCTATCTTTTTTCTAGAACATATGCTTTGTTTTATTTAACAAAAATTCTTACTTTCTTCCGTCTCGTTTCATCCACGCATTTCTCTAAGTCTCATACAAATGTAGGGATGACATGAGATAAAATGAAACAAAGTAGAAATTGGTTGACTAGAATAAATGATCTCATCTCCTTTTCCTCTCTCCATAGATTTGGATAGTTTTTCTTTGACAAAGAAATTTTTATGGGAAATTGTGGCTTGGTCACACCATTATCTGATTTCTCTCTCTCTCACTCTTTTATAATCTATGAACTAACCATTTTCTCTGTTTTCTTCTTCCTCATTTTTCAGCTCAAATTGGAATCATTTAAAAGAATATTGCATATCATTTCAAGACAAGTTTTATTTTCCTTTTGGTACCAAATTGATGAAATTTTATGAACGTTCATGCCGCATATTTTAGGTAATCATGAACAATTGGCTAAGCAAAGATATTTGTGCCCGCCATAGATTGTTCACCAGCCAAACCCCACATAGATGCACCACAGAAACGAGACAAACAAGCTGCAAGATTAGGAAATGCCGTACACACTAGTGGTACCGAAAGAAGAGGGACGTTTATTTAATATTAAGATGCATATCCTTTTCATAACTATTTTAATTTCTAATTTTTTCTTTATTACCAACCATTCGATTGTATTATGTGATTGTTGATTTCATCAACTATGATCTTCACTCCCTAGTCGAGATCGTCTAGTAAGAGTTGGGATGGGATTGCTTATGCAGACAAAAAATGAACAAGTGGGTATTTTCTGGGGCGGTTTGTGGGACTATGGCACAAACGAGAATGGTGGTGCAAGCTTTTGCTTGCGTCTGTTCTACATCAATGCTGATCATTTAACATCATAAACTCTTCAAACCTCTTCATAATAATATCCAATATAAGAGTAGACATATATATATATAAAGATTGTGTCAATGAATAGCTTGACAAAGACATTTTCATAGGTCTTCTAGACAGAGTGAGAGGTAGGCTAGGTTCAACTAAGTATCGATATGATAACGACGTATCTTCAAACACAACCAAAGCTGTTCAACTTTTGACGTTTACAATGTTCGCATTTTCTTCCTTTTTTTTTTTCCCTTTCCTTTGTCCGTGTGTGTAAATATGTAAATTGCATAGCGCCAAACTCCCTGTCCGCCTTTTATAATTGCTTTGTAGTTTTATTCCTTGTGTCTCTTTATTGTCCGTATTCGCCTATGTCTGTTCTCTCTCCATAGCATCAAAGTTTATTGTCTACATCACACATGTAATTGCCGTTGGGACAATATTCATCTGTTTCTTCTCCTTACATCATTGCTAATATATAAAGAATGCAAAATCAGAAATACACGGGCTAACACAGCATTATTAACTTTCACTTTCCAAATGAGATTTAATTTATCAGTTATTTTTGGTAAAATCCACTATTATTGCCTTGTAATCCTATAAAAATTATCTAAACTAATACTTCACGTACATGAATAAACTCCTGAACAATTCTTCAAACTACAGATACTTAATTTTCAAATTATAATAAAAAATGAAAAATGCTTGATTGAAGATATCTTCAGAAAATTTATCTTAAAAGAGTTAAATATATTTTTCTAAAAAAACACTTAAAAACAAGATGAACTAAAATCCCATAATAACTGTGACAGAAAACACAGGTATTCCAACACTTCAACTCAGATTAGACAAGAATCCAAGCAAAGATGAAGATTGAAAATAAAGATGGTGTC
>JAOSBL010000003.1:13493286-13509297 GCA_027568915.1 Erythroxylum roraimae | reverse complement strand
AAAGTCCATTTTATCCTTCCTTATAAGCTTATGCTCTTTTACACTTAAGTGTCTTGCCAAAAATAACCTTGAGCATTCTAACATAACACTTTCTTTCAGAAAAAGGGTCCCCCACTGTTTTAAGTTTCTAATGCCACCAAAATCATTCCAAATCCAAGAATTCTCCTTTTTCTTTATTCATGACTAATCACTAAAACTTTCTCATTTAATAGTTATAACTTCTAAGAAAAGTTCGGGGTCCAACATCTACTAACAAAGTACTAGCAACGTTAGTACAACTGCCACTATCAATAACCATATTGGAAAATGTGCTCACGTTTCTCCCATTTATTTTCATCCTTTGATTGAATATTTAGTGCACGCCTTATGACCAACATATTTCTATGCATGGGTTCTTCAACATCAACATCAGAACAGTCCTCCAATGATTGCATTTCATCATCACTTGAACCAATACTCTCTACATCACCATTCTCTAACACGATCATAACCCTTTTGATTAGACATTAAGAAGCAATATGTCCAAGCCCTTAACATCTAAAGCATTTAATATCACGAGATTTAGGAGAAGATTTAGTTTCAATTTTACCTTTAGAAGTAGCAACCAAATCCTTTAGATTTGCATCTCCTTTCGATTTCAAGGCTGAGTTGGTGTCTTTGTCTTTCTAAGTTAATTTCCAAAAGGAGTTAGAATTTGAACTTAATTTTCTTGATTTTTTTTTTGTTTCTCAACCTTAATGGCCTTATGTAGCAATTCCTCCATCTCCATATAGTGTTGTAAGTATACTATATTAGCGGTCTCTTTGTTTAAACCACCTATGAATCTCACCATTGTTGCCTCTCAGTCCTCCTTTATGTTTGCTCTAATCATGGCCACCTCCATCTTTTTATAGGAGTCTTCTACACTCTTGGACCCTTAAACCAACCCTTGCAAGTTTTTATGCAAATCTCTATAGTAATGGCTAGGTATAAATATCTTGTGCATTACCATCTTCATTTCTTCCTATGACTGAATTGGTCTCTCACCATTCCTCCTTCCATTTATCACTAATTGGTCCCACCAAATACTTGCATAATCTATGAATTCAATAGCTGCAAGTTTCACTTTCTTCTTTGCAAAGTAGTTATGGTGGTTAAATAGGTGCTCAACCTTTCTTTCCCACTCCAAATAGAGCTCGAGATTATTTTTTCCTTGAAAGGCTGAAGTCGTCATTTTTGTGTTGCCTAAATTGTTATCTCTTTTGGAAACGTCCTTCTTGCCTCTTCTCGAGTTGGAATCTTCATGCTCCAATTCGTCTTCCTCTTCCTCCTTAAACACACACCTTCTATTAGATTTAGAAGTTGATGAAGATTGTAAATCATCCAACTTGGTGCTCAACTTCTTAAATTATTCATTGACAGCCTTCATGAATAATTTCATGTCAATTTCATATTATTGTCCTTCGCTACTTATGTTTATAACTTGTAAGAAAAAGTTAATAGCAAAACAGAATAGGATTCTCACACACTCACTCACGTGTTTACACTCAAAATAATGTAAGTTCCACTTGTGTTTCACTATATTTTAATAATGTAAGTTCCACTTGTGTTTCACTATATTTTTGGCTTTTCAAGATGCTGATCTCACCACTCTTGCCCTTGTTTTCACTTAATCCACAAGACTAACAAATCAAGAGGAATAATCGGTTAAATGATGGAAAATCTTAAAAATAAGAACTTTAAAAACTTAGCTGAGGCAAACAATAAACACAGAAAATAATAATTAAGGAGTCAAGGAAATAAAATAACTTTAAGAGGAAGCAAAAGACATGCAAAAGAATGTATTAGAACACAGAGAAAAGTGAACAACTTGTAATTGCTTTATTATGTATGAATTGTCTAACAAAGAGAGGAGCACGAAATTACTCAAGAATTAGACAAATGATCCAGAATCAATTAACAAACTTAGAAAAGGAAAGAAAATATCTTATAAATAATTGTCTTAGAATATGATTCTTATAAACTTTTTAAGAGATAGAATAAAGTTTTTAATTATTTTTAATTAATATAAATATAAATTTTAACTTAATATAACAGTAATTATACTTAAGCAATACTTATTTATATAAAATAAGATTTATTTTAATTAGGATGTACACAACTATGTAAAATATACATTTAAGATGAATAAACTAGTTACAAGTCGTTTCAAAAAAAAAAAAAACTAGTTACAAGTAGGCCGTAGATAGTTTGTACGATCTGACTCGAAACATATCATAAATTTAGACGGGCAACTTTGAAATAAAGGGAGAAGCGGCTTAGATTAGGGCAAGGGAATTTAAAATATATATATAATTAAGGAAATATTCACGTGCTGGCTCTGATTTACAGCAGTAACAGATGATGCACAAAAAGAGTAAAAAGGCATGGAGTTTGAATAGCCATCCAAATTTTATTCTTCATTATTTGGTTAGATATCCATCCAAGAAAACTTTCCTCCAGGTGGATTTGAACATCCACCAATTTCATTTCGAAAGGGAATCTGTTAATAAATAGTGAAACTCTGCGGCATCAGTTAATCCGACAGCCATTTCCTATGATCCTGGATTTAAAGCAGCTTTCTGCAGCATTACAGAAAAGTTCATTAGCAAATTGCCAAAGCAGCTGTTTGTAGACAAGCTAAAGTAACGTTGAGCACAGTATGACATCAGACACTCATCCCACATACTGTTACTAAAAAAAAGACGTTTACTCGTACCGTGGCAACTTGACCAACTTTTCAAAGAAAGACTCACCCGTTTTGCCTCTTCCATGTTTGCCTTTATTAGGGAGTAAACGGCAACACCTGCAATGGCTATCACGGTACCAATACCAGTCTGTCTGGAAATTTTATTCCCTGCCAAATTTTGCAATCATTACATAAGGATAAGATAACAAAACTTAAATAGATCAACCAATGTGTTTAATAAGGATGGTATATGGTGAATAACATACTCTATTCCACACTCAATTCTACTTCCAAGTCATAGTAACTAGTAACATCTGCAACATAATTACTTCAATTTTCCCCTTTCTTTCAGGGAAGATGCAGGATGGATGGGGGTTCTGATCAAATTTAGGCCAGTTGGAGCTCTCTATTTGACACTAGATTTTGGTTGCAAAAAGCACGTGCCAGGTACCGTTATAACAATAAAAATTCTTTTCACGTATAGAAAATTCAAGATTCATCCATACTAGTCGTAAATGAGATAAGAAATTACCAAATACAACAATTGAGAACCCAATGACAAAAACTCTCTTCAACACATTTCCAACTGCATGTGTAAGTGGTGCAACCCGTTCTAGAGTGTTGGTGGCAATCTGTAATTTAGGAACAAAAGGATGGTCAGAGGGAGAGAAACATCCCATTGTGCTCAGAGAGAGAAAAAAGCATGCAAATCCAAACCAATGGTAAAGCTTGAAGGAGAATTTCAAGATAGAAAAAGTTGACGTACCTGGTTGTAGAGATGATAGAACATCCCCACCCAAAACAGGTCAGACAAGAATTTAACTAGTCCAACTTTGGCTATTGCATCATTGAAACCATATTGAATCAATTTAGGGCCCTCAAGCTGTAAGCAGTTCATCCAAACCAATGGTTTACCGTTATGTAAGAGAAAGCAACAAAAGATGTCAAGATTTGAGTTTGAAAGTCCTGTGCTGAGTATAATTACCACTACTGCCGGTGGAATGCAAAACAGAAGGGCTATTATTGAGATGTAAGCATACACATTTGTGCTGTCCATGCCAGTCTATTGAAGTTAGAAAGAGAGTTAGAAACTTGATGAATCTAGTGGAGTTGATTAGGCAAATAAATAAGTAATGCAAGTGGCATACAACACTAAACTTCGAATTTCTTTCTCTTTACCCAAAATACAAAATAAGGGTCAAACTTCCTAACTAAGCTTTACCATTGCTTTCTTCGAATAGATACTTCTGTAAGTAAATGCTATGTTTGAAATCATTGCACTAATGAACCCAGTCCAGTTGAAGGAAAGCTCAGTTAGTGATGCCATTGACACACCTATAATAGAAGCCACTCAACTTCAGCGAAGAAAGTATGCGAGAAAGTTACACTAATTATAAATGATTGGCTAAGATCAATATTTGCAATTTCGGGAATCTAAAACAAAAAAAAACTTTTTGAGTACCGATAACTACAGGAGCCAATGATAGCCAGAGTGACAGGGGGATTTGTTGGCCCAGCACAAACTGAGAAGCAGCAGCATTGAAGAATGGCTCGAGGGCTGCAGGAAAAATATAACACGTTATAGACCCAACAACCATCTCAAAAACTTAATTTTTCTCTCTCAAACTTGCATAGTTAGTTATCCTCTGAGCACATAAAGTAACAAAAGTTATACTATCAGTGGAGATTCATCAACATTAAGAGCACATATCATCGAATTTAATTTTCACAACTTGATGAAATTACCAAAAGCTGCGACTGATCGCAATACCTTTGATAGTGTGCGTAAAAGACACAGCAACAGCTGCAAATGACACATTGGACATGACATGTCCTAGAGCATGACAGAATGCAACTGGCGTCAGTAGCAACAGAAGCTCCTTATCAATTGGCTGTTTCCAGAGCAATTTATGCAATACGTCAATCCTTCATAAGAGTTACAAAACCTCAACACTATGAACAGTAGCAATTGTCACTCACTGCTCGTTTTGGCAAACCAACAGCCCAACTAACAAGACAATAAACCACTCCAACTAGCAGATGTATAACCGAAACGAAGCTGCAAGTAAGCAAATAATTTCCAAAATCAAAACCGAAAACATCATCTAAGAAAACGAAAAAAAAAAAAAAGGAGAGAATATCGACTTACTATGGATATGGAAAGTAGTTATAGACCTTCTTGTTGAGTATGTTAAAGATCACATTCAAGAAGTACCTGAACATAACATAAAGACAAATGAGACAATGATTCACTAGTCATCTAACCAATGATACACGAATCATTACGACTTCAAAATAAAAGTACAGAGTTATTAGCTAAGCTCACCAAGTGAAGAAAAAGAAACCGGTGACCAGCACCGGAAACCTCTCACCGAAGCTCTTCGCTGGCTCCACCTGCCTACAATCACAAATTAGTCAAAGCAAAATACCACACGTCAAACTTCAAAACTTTTATGAGTTATTTTCCTTCACTTTCTCATCAACCAATCACAACCTTGTTAAAAACCCAAAGAAGATTAGAAAAGAAAAAAGAGTCATTTAACGGAAACTCTAACGGTCTAACCCATCGGCGTCGGCAGCAGCGGCCTTAACGACCGGAGGTACGCGCCGGCGAATCTCTTGCGTCCAAGAGGAGATTCCAACGGGAACAGAGACGAAGCACTTCTCCGGCAAAGGCGAGAACTCAAGGCGCGGGAGTTTTGATGTTGGAGTCTTGAGGTGAGCATTGGCTCTGGAGAATCCGAACGGAGACGGCAAGCAGAGCGACCTGAGGCGACCGGTATGCACAGGATACTGGAGAGAGCTTGTGATCGACGCCATCGGAAGCAAACACAGAAAGAAACTGACACCAAACGAACAGAAAACTGAAATAAGAGAGTGATTTAGGTGGAATGCAAAGGCAGCGTAGAGAACGACAAATTGAATAATGAGAGTTTTTTTTTCTTTGAGAAACAGGGGAGATTTAATTAAAGCGCGAAAACGAAGAGAGCCACACATAAACAGACACCGAGGAAGAGGTTTGGCTGTAAGATGGTGACACAGACAGAGGGTCATCTAATGTATGGTCGATAACGTACACGAAATCTTGAATATGGATAGAACATTTACATCTATCATGAATAGTAACAGATGCCCGTACACAAAATTGAAACTCAAGGCAGACAGTGCAAGTTGCAAGTGCAAGTGCAAGTGCGTTTACGTTGTTCTTTGCATGATTGATTTGATTGATTGTCTTCGCTTTATCCCTTTCTTCAATAATTTCATTTTAATTTGTCCTTCTTACCGCATACGGATTGCGGAGCGGTTAATTTCAGTTACATAAAGGGACAAGAAACCTAGCCAGTTATTGTATACAACTGAACTGATGACTTAATTCTGTTAGTTTCGTTTCGTCAGTCCTTACGAAATTTATATATTTATTTTATTAATGTATTGGTTTGTTAGGATAACAATAGGATCTCGTGGTGCAAGAAACATGAGGGAGCAGAGTTAGATGTTTGGAACTAATAAATAAATATGCTACTCAAAATATAAATAAAGCATGAGTGAGCCAGCTTTTATGCTGGTTTTTCACGTTTAACTGAACACCATTGCATTTACATGAAGTCCCATTTCTCGCAATAGTTATGTCAGATTCTCCAATCAAATTTGGCATTTTCGATGCATATTATCTGTTTGGAGCAAACTTCAAGGCCCATGTTTTCTATTTATCTATAAGTATGGGCCAGTTACAAATGGACGTCCATTCTGTCCAAATAAAAAGAAAAACGAAAAAGATATTTTCTCCCCAACGAACTAATGATCATGCATTACCAACCTCTACAAAGGTTCTTGTCACCGAGCAGGAACAGGTCACAGCTAATTTCCAAAATCATATGATCTTCTGCCGTTGACTCTGCCTGCGGTTCCTTTCCACAACTTATCCACATCTGTAAGTACGATCAGACATACAATTAAGACAAATTGTCTCATTTTCTAATCTAATTAAGTCACCTGCACTAGCAGCTATAAATTTGGCTGTCTCTGATCTGCTGCCCGAAATTCGTAAAATTAAGTTTGAATTAAAACCAAATTATATTCATCTCCATTTGCTGTATGTAAGATAACTAATTAATATTCAAGTATATGAAAGGCTTCCAACGAATAGGTCTACAGATTTCGTGAAAAGAAATGGGATGAGACCATAGTTAACCTACATTCATTATTTAAGTTTAGAAACGTTAAAACATTATGGTTTGAGTCTTTTATTTTATTCATTGGTTTTCAGGGCTGAACAATTCAATTTGTAGACTTTTTTTTCCCAGTAGTTTAGACTATAATTTTCCTCTTTATCAAAAGTATGACTACGTAATGGGTTTAAGTGGTTGGAAGATTTTTCTTAAAATTTTATAAATATTAAGTCTTACATAAATATTTTTTAATAATTTAAGTAAAAAATTTAAATGTTAAGAGTTTGATCCTAATGACCATTTAGACATAGACATGTTTTGATGTATTTTGATTATATATAAAGAAAAGAAACGTACTAGTCGTGAGTCGTGTTCGTTTTTTTTGTTAACGCCAAAGGATTTACTTTGTTTGTTTATGTTACTTTAGATCTTTATAGCTAATCAATTAGCTGCAATTTTGTGTATGATATAATTATTTCAATTAATAAAAGCATTCTTTATTTTCATATATTTTGTTAATTATATTTGATGTTTTAATATTAAAGGCAAGTTCCGTCAAAAAAAATACTAAAGGCAAGTTTTTTAAAAAATGTTATGCAATTGAACTTATGATGAGATCATAACTATGACATTATATTTACATTTATGTATTATTTTTAAATTGTTCTTAATTATTGTTTCATCAAGACATGATATTAATGAAATGGTAAAACTAGCATGTGTTATATTATTTTCTTATGAAGAAAATAATTGATTTTATAAATTAAGTATGGAGTTACTAAAACAAACATGTGGGTGCCTATTAAAGAATAAGTTTACTAAACTGATCCTATAATGAAGATTACAAATAGAATATTACTTATGTGTTTATGGATTTCCTTACTATAATGGTTGTATAATTGATCCTTAGATTTGTGATTATCAAAATATCTCATAAAAAATTACTTTATTTTAATTCTACTTACAATATTGATTCGGTCCAAGGTCTTAGAACAAGTTTGGCAACAAAGCCAAAAATCTTGGTGATCTTCTCTATTTTTTGTCTAATGAATAGGGAGTCCATTTTGAAATTGTCCACCATATAACCACCCCTAAGTATATGCTTCAATAGGAATTATACAAAGGTATATTGATAAAATGTAAACCTTTGATAAAATACCCGCCTATAACCCAACAGAAAAAGTACACTGTATAGCTTGTTTGAGGGATTGGTGACTTACCCATTCAATGATCTTGGCATTAACTGTTAAGGAATTCTGTAGTTAGAGTGAATTGATATTTGAAAAGATATTTTTAAGGATTAATTATAAATCAATTACGAATTATCAAGAAAAATATTATTGGATTTAAATGAGTAAACACTAATTATATACTATAGGTCCAGTTGGAATATTGAATGATGAAAAAATTAAATTATACATCATAACGTACGTAGACATGTTGAATTAAACCATTTTGACACTCCAAATATTTGAGTAGTCATAATATGTTGCTAGACATCAACCTTAATATATGATTAAAAAGTTGTTTAATTTAAGAATTAAATATAAACTTTAATTTTTCTAATTATAATTATAATATAATCATTAAGAACATATTAGGAACCTAATGGGTTACACATAAAAGAGCACTTAAAAAGAGAAATTTTAATTTAAATTAAGTTGGACTTAATTGTGAAGTTTGAGAAATTTTAGGGATCAAATATGAGACATGTAATTTTAGTAAAATTAAATTGCAATTATAATTGTAATTTGATGTTAATTATAATTAGGATTTTTATTTATAACAAAAGTGGAACTCTTTTCCTTCTCTATATATAGGAGGAAGACATAAGAGATATAGTACTCGTGCTTTCACCTCTTAAAAGCTGAGTTCTTTGTCTCTACTATGTGGATACCGTTAAAGATTAAACACTTGGACAACTCATAGATGACACTTTGTGAAAAAAATTATAAGAATTTGAATAAGGTATAATTCAATTACCTTTTATGATTTATTCTTTTTGAGTTATTCAATTATTGAGATCCAATTCAGAAATTGTAAACAAAAATATTTTTCTATTATGCTCATGATTGGATCACCCCTAGTTTCCTAATAGTAGTATCGAAGCCTCCTTTAATTGTTTAACTAGATCAAAATTGCTTGATTGTAATTGATTTGATAAAATGAAGGCTTGAAATTTTGTTTCTAGGAATTTTCTAATATAGATTAGAGGATTAATTAATTACGGTTTGTTTTAGTTTTCTGAAAATTGAAACCAAAATACTTGCTCCTTTATTTAGGTTTCCTAGAAAATTAAATATGCATCATCCCACTTGTTTTTCTTTTGGAAATTTATTCGTATTTTAAGAATTTCGCGTGTAGCTTTCTAGAAAAGATAATATGCATATGTCCTCCCTTTATTTATGGAAAACAATACTTTCATTATGAACAATTAAACTACATGTCTCTTTTTTGTTCTACTTTCAGAATTGTTCTTTTGCATGTTTCCTCTTTACTTTTAAGTTTTTGGAACATAAAATTGCATGCTCTCATATTTTTGATTGAGATATGGAAAACCATCATATATATGTCCCTTTTAGCTTAGGTTCTAAATTTGTGTTTTGTATGTGCAAGTGATATATGCCTTTGACATTGCTAGTTTCTGGTGAAATATGCTCCTCTATTGTTAGAGGTGATAGAACCATGAGCGAGGGTGTAATTGCCCATAGAGATAGATTTCAATCCCTAATACGATTGTGAAGAAAGAGGGATGTGAAGCTCTAATAGGAGAAGGAATCGAAAACACCATAAGCAAAAAGAACAGAGGCTAGGGCACCAAACAGAGGGGAGATGATGGTGAAACATAGAAGAAAACCCTAATATGGAAAACAATGTAGGGCATGTCAAAAGGGCATCAGAAGCTTCTAGCATATATGCTTCATATACCAGTTAAAGTTAGGCATATATGCCTCACTGAAAAAGTTCTAGTTTGTCAGTAGACAATCCTCATTCACTTTTATTTTTTAATTTAATATTGTAAAGCCTTTCTTTTAATTAAATCGATTTAGTAAGATTAAATTAATTTAAATTCTTAATCAAATTGGAAAAATTTTTCTAATTGGTTTCAAAGATTAATTTTATTAGGAATATTATGGAATTCAGATTAATTTTTTTAAAATTCTAATTATTAAATTAAATTAGTTATCAAATAAATAATTAGAATCAAACAAAAGTCTTAAAGGATTTTCTTTCATAATTTGGTTATAATAGAAATAATTGATATAATGAGATTGCATTAATTTTTAATGAGATCAAATTTTTTAAAATTTAAATCCTCAATTAAATATTAAGTACACGGTAAGAACGTGATAGTTGTCTTTCATTATTTAAAAATAAAACTAAAGATTTGTTTATTATAAGGCTTGTTAAACAAACTGATCCCTTTAACCTGAATATTTTTTATCATAAATTAATGAGTGCTATTTAACTAAATTGATATAGTTTGGATGAGCAAACTCATTATCATATGAATTCAAAGGTAAGGTCAATAATAATATTTATGATATATTTTGGCAAAGAGTTATCACATAACGAATTTACAAGTCACAACAAACTTGATTAATAAATTTTTTATCCAAGTAATTTAAATTTAGTTGGTTTATTAAACAAACTCAAAATTATCTAGGTTTAAATAAGATTCTAGTCCATTAAGAAATTATTTGATAATTTCTAGATTTGATAATGAGGGCTATTATTTTGAATAAAATAGTGAGAGTAATCAAATATTTATTAAACTACTTATTTTATTTGGTTTTGTGGCATAACTAATACTTGCTTATTATGTCTTTAGGTTATTAGAAAAGATGAGCACTAATCTGTCTTTAAGGAGCATTATAGATGCTAATAAGCATCTTGGACCTAATTTGTCCAACTAATTTCGTAACTTGAGAATTGTTTCCAAGAAAAAAACAACTATATGTTCTTGACACTATTGTTCCACCAAAGCCTAGTTCAAAAGCAACTGATGAAGTTTGGGAGAGATATCATTGTTATATTGATAATGTTGAATAAGCTATATGTGTAATGTTGGCTAGTATGTCTCTTGACCTTCAAAGATAGCATGAGAACATAAATGTTCCAACTATAATTTTGCACCTTAAGGAGTTTTTTGGTGCATACAGCACGGTGGAGAGAGATCATTTCTCCAAAGCATTATATCAATGCAAGATGAAAAAAGGATCTTCAGTGGAGCTACACATACTGAAGATAATTGGCTATATTGAAAATTTAAGCCAATTGGGTTAAGTTATAAATTATGACTTAAGTTTTGATATGGTGCTACAGTCTCTTAATTTTAGCTTTTCACAGTTTGTTATGAACTTCCATATAATCCAAAAGGATGTATCAATGCCTAAACTGTTGAATATGCTCAAGTTTATAAAGGGATGCCTTAAGAAGGAACCCAATTTTGTTCTTGTTATGGATTCTTCTAAAAGAGAGAGAAAAAAGGGTATAAGAAGAATAAGAACAAGAAACAGAAGGCTTCTACAAAAGTAATTAAAAAAAGGTGTTATCATAAAGAAGAAAAATGACAAAAGCATATATTTTCATTATAGAGTTGATGGATATTGGAAGAGAAACTGCAAAGCTTATCTTAATAGCTTGGTAGATAAGAAGCTTAAGATAGCTCCATCTTATGTTTATGATTGAGATCAATCTTTCTACGTTTGTTTCACAATATTATGTATTAGATATTAGATTTAGTTCTAATATTTGTAATAATATGCAGATGTTAACAAAGAATAGATCATTGAGAAAAGGCAAAGTGGCCCGAGTTAGCAGTTAAGCAAAAGTTTCTACAATAATTGTAGGAACTTATAGTTTAACTTTACCTTCTGGCTTGGTACTAGAACTAGATAATTGTTATTAGGTTCTAGTCATTATTTTCATTTCCTATTTATAATGGAATGGATTTTTTTAATTATTAAAAATAAGTGTTGTTTTTTTTCATAAAGATGATGTTTATTATGGATATGGATTACTTATAAATGGCTTATATAAATTAGATCTTAAAAAGCATAATATAAGTAGCAAGAAAAGAAAGTTAGGTGACCAAAATCCATCTTATTTATGACATTATAGGTTAGGTCGTATTAACAAAACTAGAATCACATTTATAAAAACAAAAACAAAACTAGAATCATAAAGTTACATGAAGAAGGATATTTAAATGCTTTTTTATTATGAATCATATAAAACTCGTGAATCTTATTCATTAGGAAAGATGACCAACTATCCTTTAGTGGAAAGGGAGACCATGTCAATAAGTTACTAAAGCTTATACATTCATATGTATATGATCCTACATCCATAGATGATCATTAGATATAGTTACGTGTACTTAATGAGACAAAAGTTTAATTCATTTGAAAATTTTAAAAAACTGTAGACTTAAGGTTAGAAAACAAACTAGTAAGAGTATTAAAACACTTTGATTTGATCAAGGTGGTGAGTATTTAAACATTGAGTTTCTTTGTCACTTAAAAGAGAATGAGATTCTCTCACAATGGACTCGTCATTAAACTCCATAACATAATAAAGTGTCTAAGAGGAGAAATCGTACTCTATTAGATATGATACGTTTCATAATTAGTAATGTAATCCTTCTTGTCTAATTTTAGGGATATACATTTAAAACTACTGCTTATCTTTTGAATAGAGTTCCATGTGAATCAATTAATAAGATAACATATGAGATATAGCCTACTAATAGACCAAAGTTGTCACATCTAAAGATTTGGAGATGTGATACTTATGAAAACTATGTAACATCTAATACACTTCAAGTTAAGTCATATAAATGCCAATTTATAGGGTATCTAAAAGAGAGTATTGGATATCAAATTTACCATGAATTTAAGCAAAAGGTGTTTTAAGATATGTTACATTCCTAGAAAGAGATTTTAAAGAAAGTAGTGGGAGTGAGGTAGAACTTAGAAAAGTTCAAGAACCAAAAATTCACATCTAGATGGAACAGAAATCTCAAATTGATACATATGATGTGCAAACAAGGGTTCAACAGATAAATAATCTATAATGCATTAGTAGGATAAGTACCATTAGATTAGATCTACATATTAAAAAGAGGAAAGATAATATATCGCTCATGCATAATGAACCTATAGATTTTAAGGAAGAAATGTCTGACAGTGACTGTTATAAATGGCATAAAGCCATGAGATATGAAATATAATTTAAGGAAGAAATGTCTGACAGTGACTGTCATAAATGGCATAAAGCCATGGGATATGAAATATAATTAATGTATACTAATAAAGTAAGGACTTTGGTGGATAATCCTAATGGTATTTTACCAATTTGATGCAAGCGAGTCTTTAAGAGAAAAACTTACATGGATGGAAATGTACACATGTATAGAGCAAGGTTAGTGGCTAAAGGTTACAAACAAAAACAAGGTGTTGATTTTAATGAAACCTTTTCACTAGTAGTTATGCTTAAATCTATAAGGATATTATTGTATATAATCACATATGATGATTATGAAATCTAGCAAATGAATGTAGAAACATCGTTTCTCAAGAGGAATTTATTTAAGGATATATATGTGAAAACCTGAAGGTTTTAATCCAAGAGATTTCCTAATCAAGTATTCAAGTTACAAAAGTCTATTTATGGACTTAAGTAAGAGGCATGTAGTTAGAACATCCATTTTGATGAGACTATTAAAGAGTTTAATTTTATAAAAAATGTGGATGAACCATATGTTGATAAGAAGGTTAGTAGGAGTGCAGTTGTCTTGCTAATGTTATATGTAGATGACATATTGCTAATTAGAAATGATATACTAATGCTCTAATATGTAAATATTTGATTATCCAAGAACTTCTCGATGACGGATATGGGAGAAGTAAACTAAATTCTAGGAATAAATATCTATATAGATAGATTAAAGAGGTTTCTTGGTATATTCCAATTCACATACATAGACAAAGTGCTAAAGAGGTTTAGAATGAGGAATTCTAAGAGTGAATTCTTACTCAAGTCATATGGAATTTCTCTCTCAAAAATTATGTGCCTAAAGACATAAGAAGAGAGAGATAAAATGGATTATGTCCTATATGCTTAAGCTATTGGATCAATCCTGTATGCGATACTATGTAATAAACCAGATGTCTCTTATGTTTTGAATATAATGAGCATGTTTCAAGCCAATCCTAGTGATGATCATTGGGCAATTGTGAATAATATCTTAAAGCACTTGAGAAGGACTAAAGATATTTTCTTGGTCTATAAAGGAGATGAATTGAGAGTTCAGAAGTATCAAATTACTAGTTTTCAGTTTGATCCAGATGATAGTAGATCACAATCAAGGTATATCTTCACTTTGAATGATAGTGTAATAAGTTGGAAGAGATCCAAAAAACTAACCATTGTAGACTCTATAACCAATGTAGAGTATATTTCACTATCAGAGGTGACAAAAGAAGCAGTTTAGATCACGAAGCTCATTATTAAAATTGACGTGGTTCTTAGTATTATTGAGCTAATAATATTATACTGCGACAACAATGATGCCATTGCACAAAAAAAGTAATCAAGATATCATCAACAGTCTAAACATGTACTTAAGAAGTTTTACGTAATCAAAATGATAGTGGAGTAAAAAGATATAGTATTAGTGTGAGTTCCTACTTAATAGAATCTTTCAGATCCTCTTACTAAGCAATTATCTTAAAAGAGATATGATCAACATATGGATGGTTATGATATTAGACACAATAGGCGATTAGCTTTAGTGTAAGTGAGATATTATTAATTTAAGCCCTTACAGCCAATTAATTAGTTGTAATTTTATGTATGATATTATTATTTTAATCAGTAAAGGCATTCTTTATCTTTATGTATTTTGTTAATTTCATTTGTTGTTTTAATACTAAAGGTAAAATCCTTGGAATAGTTACTAAGAAATTGAAATTATCATGAGATTATATTATGATATTCAATTTGTACTTATGTATTATTCCTAAATTATGTCTAGTTGTAGTTTCATCAAGATGAGATATTGATAGAATGGTAAAACTAGCACATATTATGTTTCTTTCTTATAAAGAAAGTAATTAATCTAATAAATTAAAGTATAGAGATGTTTAAACAAATGTGCATGTTTTTATTAAAGAATAAATTCACTTAAATAACCTGATTATGAGAATCCTAAATGGAATATTACTTATGTGTTTGTGGATTTTCTCATTATGACGGTTGTATAATTAATCAGTAGACTTGAGATTATCAGAGTATTTAACGTGAAAATTATTATATTTTAATGCTACTTATGACATATTCAGATATTCTATTTAGGGTAGCTCAGTCGATAGTACTTGGATATAGTATGAACCATATAGAGACAGTTAGTTAACTTAATAAAAGATTCATAACTCTAAAGTAATTAGAGATAATGTTCTACTCTTCTTAATTAATATTAATTTAAGGAATTTTTTAGCCAAAGCAATTTGATATTTGGAAATGTATTTGCAAATATCAATTTTTTCTGAAAAGTAAGTAATTCATTTAAAATGTGGAATAAGTACATAGTGTCTCAAAAGAACAACTCCTAAAGTAGGATTTAGTACATAAGTCAAATCAATTACGATCCAGCAGATTACTAGTAGCAACCTCTTCTATATTTGTACATTCATTTTAGTATGTACAGTTATGGATTGTTTATAAGGAGTAGTAATGGTAGTTAACCCCAATTTTAGGAAAAACTCTATACAACTGTACTTCTTACAATCTTCAACACTCCCAAACAACTTTATGTTTCTTATCCTCTAAATGTAATGTACCAACGTAGCAAATCCAGCTTTGAACCCCTTTTGATCTCCTTTACTTGTCCAGCTTAGTCTGCTTATGCATTCTAAGATGCCCATCCAGCTTAGGTTGCTAGCTTATAGATCGAAAATAGTGAGAAATCTGCTCTATAATTGTCCAATAAGCTGGAACTTGAAGAATATACATGATCCATTGTCTCCCGCCACCTAGTCCATAAAAAAAATGAAGTATCAAGAATATGATTCCCAATCTTTGCAATGTTGCTAACTACATGGGTGAGACTGTGAGATTTCTGCCGCTCCC
>JAOSBL010000003.1:13458702-13480773 GCA_027568915.1 Erythroxylum roraimae | reverse complement strand
TGTCGGAATTAAGTTTTTGTTCTTAAGCGATTTGCTTTCGTTTTGTAAATCCGATTCTTCGATTTCGCTTATGATTTCGCTTCCGCTTTATGTTTTCTGATCCGTTTCACCTTCAATCCGATTAGATTCGTATTCGATTCGTTTCCATTATGTTTTCACCTTATGTTTCTGCTTCGGATTCCGTTCTTTCGAAGTCGATTTCGTTCGTTTTCGCTTTTCGTCGTTTCGTTTTCGTTATTTTTTTTCGTTTTCGCTTCCGTTCAATTCCGTGATGTTATCGCCTTATGTTTCTGCTTTATGAGTCCGTTTTTCGTTTCGATTCATTTCGCTGTGATATCCGTTCCTTCGTTTCCGTTTTCCATCTCTTTTTTCGATTGGGATCCGGTTCCGAGATCGGGTCCCAACATAATTCATTTGACAACCCATTGGATAATATACTCCCAGGTTCTTACATCACAATGTAGTTTCAGTGTATATTGTAAGCTAGACTAGATGGAATACAAATAGGGAAATTGAAAACATAGATGTTGTATTATTTTAGGTTTTTCTTTTCATATCACACATGCAGGATTAGGAGCTTTTACCCTATCCTTGGTCCAAAGCTTTTTTTTTTTATGGCAAGCCAAAAGGTGGTAGCTACCTTAAGTACCAAGGTTTTGCACTATATGAGTTTATACTAGCAGACCTTAAGGGAATATGGTTTGAAAAAATCTAGATAAGATCTATTAGAGAAGCACATGGATCTATCCAATGTCTAGATGGTAATATCTTCCTCCACATTATCAGGCCTATAGTTAGGTAAGTTATTTGCAATGAGAGATATACTGCAATTCTAGGAATCTCTAGAGCTTATTTCAATAACTATCAATTTAATTTTTTTCAAGACAATGTTTAAGCCTGACAGATTTAAAAAAATTTGTAATGAAGACATGATAGCTTTAAGAGAGTTGTGATCATTACCACAAAATAGGAGCAGATTATCTATACACATTAAGGAGAAAATACCAAGTTGCTTGTATTTGTAATGGTATGTGAAACTTCCCATGTTTTTATATGTTTTTGTAAGATTCTAAAAAGAACTTCCATTGTTAAAGTGAATAGGTACGGGGATAATAAGTCCCCCTTCCTAATTCCTTTTACACCATGGAAAATTTGGGTTGTTTCTCCATTTATCAAGGTACCAAATGAAGTAGTTGTGATGCAAGCTTTAATACAAGAGATGAATTGCTTAGGAAACCCAAATGCATCTAGGGAATTGAGGATGAACTACCAATCCAGTGTAGCAAATACTTTAAATATATCTATTTTGAGAAAATTGTGCCTAATCAAGGAGTTAGTAGTATAGTCTCTGAATAATTCATGCACTAGAAGGAGATTATTTCCAATGTCTCTTCCAGTAATGAAGGCTTATTGGCATGGAATAATCTGTGGGATTAAAGCCTATTTAAGCCTAGTTGTAAGTATATTCCCAATGACTTTGTATGTTGTGTTGTAGTAGGAAATAGGACAAAAGTCTTGCAACGTGTTAGGAGCATGCTTTTTAGGTATGAGGCATAGGAAGGTTTTGTTCAATTGTTTTAGCATTTTGTTATTTCTAAAATACTCTTGCACACAATCAATTTTGATGAAGGAATGCTATAAGTCATTAATAATTTTGACTATGATAGCTTTCAACCTCTCAACCAACAACTTAGAGATTACTTTGTATACTACATTGCAACAAAGTATACTACATTTGTATACTGGCTGGTTGGCCAGTGGCCCGGCCCGACTTCATATTCTTCTTAAAAAATTTAATAAAACGACGTCAATTAGTGCCTTCTTGTCAGGCCAATCAGTCGCGACCCATGACTTGGTCAACCCAAGCTGGGCCATATTTGTCATCCCTAGTTTTAGGTGAGGAGTTTGAGTCTAAACCTCGTATGAAGTTTGAAAATTAAAAGAAAAACTCGAGTCTAGCTCAAAGTTCAGTTAACTGGGATTGGATTGGGTCTGGGAACAAATGTCATCCCTACACTAAATTTCTTGCTTTCCCTTTTAAGTTTGAAGATTCATATTTCAAAATTTAAGAGATTAAATAGAATGGTCAAAATGAAGAACTTTTAAAGATTATAATGTTCTTGAAAAATTCTTTGATAATCAATTATCTAATTAAGTTCTTTCAATCTTAATCAATATATTTAATTTAAAATACAAATATGTATTATGACATTACCTTTAATACCTTAACTTATTAAATATATTAGATTTTCAGATATGGAATAAAAATAAAAGACAGAATATAGGAATTTGTGGAGATTGATAAATAATTAACTAATTTTAAAAATTAATAAATTGAATTCAATTTTTAATTTAATCCAAAATGATTTGCTAAGTCTAGATCATTCATTTTTGCACTACTAATTTTAGATAGTTGTACCCTGTTCTATTTCTATACCCCCAAAAAAAGAAAAGAAAAGAAAAAGGGTCGGCTTGCTAGGTGACGAGTCGATAATAAGCCATTGATCACTTGGAATGATTAATGACTTCAATAGCTAAATTGGAATTGGGCTACCAACTGAAAATGGTCCTGGTATGAAAGCAGAAAAATATTTTGATACTAAAAACTTGAGCGAAAGAAAATTCACAATCACATATTTCTTCTTCATTCTTCTGATTTCAACTATAATAAACATTCATTTACAGTGAAATTGCAGCAGATGAATTAAATTTATTTTCCATTTGGTTGAAAGAATCATGCCTAGACAATGTCGTGTGCCTACACATATCCTAGTGGTGTAAATCTGTGTTTTTTCTCTTGCCAATCTAAACTTGAAGTATTCAACTAGAAAGGAACTTCTTGAACCATTCAACAGAGGCCTTCGGGTATCTCGTAAGGTTGTGCCTGTAATCCACGAAGTAGAGACCAAACCTTGAAGTATAACCAGCTGACCACTCCCAGTTATCCGAGAAGGACCATACGAAATATCCCTTCACATTACACCCATCTTCCCTGCAAAATTTGGACAATCTCAATTTGTGATCAACAAACAAGAGACGTGCATGGAAGTATATGTTAAGATTTCGTACTTGATGGAAGCCAACAAGTTGGAGAGGTAGTCATGATGGTATTTGATCCTCTTCTCATCCTTCAGAGCATCTTTTAAGGGGATAAAGATGCTGTTTGGATCATCCATTCCTGGAAGCAACAAGAAATTATCCTTATACAAATAACAGAAACAAAAGCGTGTCTTTGACACTTCAGATTTTCGAGCCTCCTTGATTTGTTGATAATTTTTTGATGGCCTTAAAAGATTTTACCATTTTCTGTAATGTAAACTGGGAGGCTGCCATATCTTTCCTTGACGTATTTCATGATGCTTCTCATGCCCTCAGGTACTATGTACAACCATATGGAATTTGCCTGCAATGTTGTATTAGTCAGGATAAGTAAACCGAGAAGTAAATCTAGACTGGTTAGCGTTTATGAGTTACCCTGTCACCAATGGCTTTTCCATTTCTGAAGGCTGCAAGGAACACGTATTACCCTTAGTTAATGGCCAAGTTAGAGGGACTAGAAGTTGATTTTCAAAATGTACTGATCAAAATTAAAAAGAAACAGTGTTGGTGGAACTATATTTTATGGATCGCAGTCAACTTACGGAGGGATACGGTTCCAGTGTCTGCAAGAGTGTCGTTAAGAAGAAAACCGATTATGTTAGTTGAATTGTCTTTGGTATACCAGGTAGTGTAGTGATTGATTCCAACAAAATCCAATGACCCTTTAATAAGAGAAGTCTCAGATTTGGAAAATTTAGGCAGCCTGTCTCCAACTCTGGTTCTCATTGAGCTTGGATAGTCTCCAAACATCAGAGGGTCAAGAAACCTAGCGTGGGGAAAACAACATAAGTTAAGAAAAACGAACTAAAATAGAGCAAATTGGAGACAGGAATACGAGGGAAAAAAAAAACCAAAGTCAAGAAGCCAAAATATGCTCTCTTTTAAAAAAAAAAATGTTAAGGACATATAAGAAAGTCAGAACAGAGAGCATTAGTTATCATGGATACCAGCCAAGTTGAAATTCCTGTGCCCTTTTTGCAGCTTCTATGTCTTTTGTGGAGTTTGTTGCTGGCTCATACCAAATAACGTCAAATGATACACCAAGTATTCCACCTTGCTTTGCCTGCAAATATTTCGTGGAAAGCTTTGAATTTATTTTTTTAAAAATCCAAATTTCGGATTTTAATTGATCAAAATATAGATTTCTTCTTAATTCGGTCTTCTTTTACCCCTTTTTTTACCTTATATTTCTTCCTATAAATATCTGAAACAGTTGCATAAGAAAGAATTGCATGGTGAGCTACTATGTAAGGCTCAGTTGCCGAATTTCCTTCACTGCACATTAAACGTATGGAGCATCGTCCTGGAGCCTGTAGACCTGCATCATACCCCTGTACGGTGAATGTATGAGGCTCGTTGAAGACTATCCAGTGCTTTACTCTGTCACCAAATTTCTGAAAGCAAGTCTCTGCATAGGCGGCGAAGTCATTCCTGTGGAAAGTCTTAGGTCAAAAAGCATCATAGTTTGCAAACATGACAGTAAGACTAAGAACGGCCCTTACACTATCTGAGGGTTAAGCCATCCATTATATTTATCAGCTAAGGCTTGTGGAAGGTCCCAGTGGTACAGAGTCACATACGGCGTAATTCCTGCGCATACACGTAGTAGCCAATTTGAAGGCTTAGTCGACTTCTGGTAATGGAATCTTTAATCATGACATTCTTAACCTGATTTTCTTGATCAAGGCATGTGAATTATTCCAAGGAAAGGCTAGGTAGAAAGAAACCTTTAGCAAGTAAAGCATCAATGAGCTTGTTATAGTGGTCAATTCCAGCTTGGTTGATTTGCCCTGTTCCATCTGTATAGAAGTTGCGTGTGAGAAGGGTTTTACTTTTATCTTTTTATTATCTGAATGTTTCTAGTGACTCAGCTTTTCGGATCCGGACAAGCAGGAGACCATATTGTTGACATGATATTGTTAAATAGCAAACGTACCGTGATATATTCGACTCCAAGAAATTGAGAATCTGTAGGCATCCATGCCCATGTCCTTCATAAGGTCTATATCTTCCTGCTTCAAAGCAACAACGGAGTCATAACCCCAACCCACAAGGTGATCTTTTCTTAAAAAAAGCCAATGTACACAAGAACAATATCCGGTTTGTTTCGCTGCATCTTAACATGGCTGCCATGCCGTTAGACGCGACTGTAATTTTACGAGAAGACATACATTAAAACGGTGATACTGATCCACAGCGACATCAGCATTACTAAAGTCAATTATTTTTCCTGCACAGCACGCCAACAGATTATATCAGCTAATTGATAACACAAATCACAAATCTTAATTGATATTTAAAACCACTGGCTTCAATGATGAGTAGCTTACAGATCAAATTGCTGAAAAATGTAACATGTGGTTCTGCCTTGAGGAAGAAGATAGCAGATACAGAATTGACGGGCAAAAAGTAGAGTGTTTTTTTTAATCTTGCATTTTATAAGGTAATAGACTTTAAATCCGAAGGTAAGCAACTTCAGTTTGCAATTAGGCCTACTTTAGACGCAGAAGACGTCAAGATACTGTCATTAGTAGAGCCTTAAAACTTGGAGCCTTTGGAGTATTTTTCTCATGAAATTTAAAATTTCAAGACTACCAGGAACTAGTACTACATAACCTAGACATTAGTATCTCTTATCTAACAAAATGCGAGCTCAAATTACATGTAGTAATCTTTGATTTTTAAGAAAACAATACCAAAGGTATGTGAAAATGTGTCCCAGATACTTGGTCCTCTTCCATCCTCTTTGACCGCTCCTTCGACCTGCAAACAGTATAAATAACCCATCATGTCATATCTACACCAAACATTATCAATGAAGATGATATAATAGCAAATAGTAGTAAAATTTTTAGTTTATAGGAGAGGGGAGGGGTGTGTCAAACTGAACATTTCAACTTAGAGAAGTCATCATGACATTTAATGACGTTTTTTAAAGTTTAGAACAAACGAAACAGTCCGAGTGAAATTAACAATCTTACATTGCTTAAATTATTCCATAAACTATTCTAAATATGTGGAGTGTCACGATTAGCCTGCTAGTTGGCTCGTTCAAGAAAGAATCATGGGAACAGAAAGCTAAATGAACGCCCAATCATAGTCAAATTTTATGAACTTGATCAACTAAAATTACGGGCTATTTAATTAGCAACACAAAAGCAAAATTCGTCAAACCTAATATTATGGAAAAGGTATCTAAAACAATTTACATAAGCTGTTTAGTTATTGAAACCTAAATATTTGAAGATTCTAAACACAAAATTTATTATTCATCGCATGAAAAAATATTAGCCATTTGCTTTGATCTCCTGATATAACCATGCAAAATAAGTAATTTATTCATGAATTATAACTGGAAGAAATATTAGTTTTTTTTTACCTGAAAAGAAAATTATAATCAAGTTAAATGTAGTATGTATGCCAACAAAAAAAATCGATTAAAGTTAGTACAAATTCTATCTATATGCTATGCCTCGAATATTGGTTAAAGACCAAAGCTTGCCACGGAGGCCAACGACGGTTCTCAGAAATGTAACAGAGATTCCATATTTTTAAGGAAAACAACAAGAAACTTGAAACCCGTGAACGGTAACGGGTCCTCTATGACGGTCCGAGTACGTAGCTGTTGCTCGAGTTCGTGGCAATTATTTACTGTAACTGAATATCTTACATGTTGGCAAAGTTTATCCTCAGATTAGAAAAGAAAGGGATTTGATTTTGTAACTCCTTGAATGTGAAATATCCCTATGAGAATATTGTGGTTGCAAGTGCACTGTCACAAAGACGTGTCCAGGTATCAGTTTCTTATCAGACAACTACAAGAGCCCGGAGTATAACATGATCTATAATGGCAGGTTGTGTCGTGATGGAAAAAATAATCTTAAGTATTGATTACTAGAAAGTGAGAAAACCAGAAAGCAGCTATAAGGACTGCAAGTCAAGGGATTAGTAGAGATGAGGAGGCGAATTAAGGGGTTAGTTTCTCTTATTTGCTAAATATTAAAAGAAAAAATGCGCTTTTTGTTCGTTATTAAGACTCGAAGAGACAATAAACGAGTTTAATAAAAGAAGTTGAGAGCTTTGGATAACGATTCATACCTGAAAAGCAGCAGAAGCTGTCCCAAAGGTGAAACCTTTAGGAAAACTTGCTCTCGATATCACCTGGGAGAAGCATGTCTTGGTCTCAAATGCGAATAAAGCCAATGTGAGCAAGGCAATGCCTTGCCTGATGAGCACCATCTTCTTATACATGAGGGATAAAGAAACAGATGAGTTTGTAATGTTGATTGAGAGAGATAACGAGCTTCAGATCTATCTGTTGCAAGGCAAGGATTGATTTGTATTAACCTTGTTCCGAGACTAATACATGAGATAATGGGCATATATATAGAAAGATAAGTGTCAAGTGTGTGAGGAGCAGAAGGTGTTGTGGAAGCAAGATGGCGATAATGGGTTTGAGGGAATATAAAATGGTGGGAAACAAGTGTAGATGGTGGGGTTATGGGTTCACACGTATAAAAGAGCCAGCTTTGGTTTGGAGATTCCAATTTCTTTAGCTTAGCTTTTTGTCACTCCACAATTGCCGTTTGCTTGTTTCGGACTTTTAAAAAGTCATTCGGAGCCACCGCTTTCAGTTATGGAGCTCTTCCTCCGGGACAAGCAAGGTACTTTTGATAGCTAGTTTTTGTTTCTCCGTTGTATAAAAAAAAAGAGTCATATTATCCATTTCAGAAGCAGATCTTCAAAATTGGTTATGTATATATATGAAGAAAATTAAGGATTTAGTTACTTAAATATAATAATAACATAAGTTTGTTAACTTATTTTCACTCTTGAATAAGTTAATTTAGATCCCTTCTAAATAATAATAAGAAAACTAAAGTCAAAACTCATCTTTAAATGGTTAAATCAATTTAATAAGTAATTAATGTAAAATATTACTAAATTTGAGTAGGGAATTTAATGTATTATTTTTAATAAATATCTTACCAATGGAATATGTACGCCGACCTGGTAAAGGTATTATTAATATATGCTTACTTGGAGAAAAGCGCGTCGGACCTGCGCCCTTAATTTGTACATGGATCATAATGCCGGTCAAGGGGCTCACAGTTACTTATCAGTTTCTGTCATTCAATGGCATTGTCCGAAAGTCTTTATGTGTATGGACCTTTTATATGACATATAATCACATGTGAAGACTAAAAACGATTCTAAAACATGTTTTTGTATTATAATTAATAGACTCATTCACAGTTTACAGAATAGGCAAGATGAAAATATTAAGTTAATTGTTTCGTCTCTTTTGCAATCCAAATTTGTAATCTGTATGTGATTACTAGGTTAACCAAGATGGTAGCGAGTGCAATGGGGAAGAATGAGATCGATCCTTGCGGCGGTCAAATGATCAGGTGATTGATAACGAGTCTCCTGCTATGATATTTTGCACATGTGAACCTAAAAGCCCGAGTGTTAGTCTCACGTTCTGGAGTCCACTACAAACACTATTTTTCAAAATATTAGCCACTTTTTCAGGCACCCAATGAACCATGCACTTCTTGCCACGTTTCGTAATTCTTACACAAAAGAAAATGTCAACTTCTAGTCCGTCAGCCAACTCCAATCTGCTAGTTCTTGTGTTCAGATTGCCCGCACGGGTAGCGCAGTTGATTCTCGGGAAGGAAAGTGAGTACAAGATTTTCCTAATTAGAGGTGCCTAAACCCAGCGATGACAATAATGATTGGAGTTCAATTTCTGAGTATAATTTTACGGTGTTTTATTGTGTCCAGTAAATCTCAGTCATTTATTTATGCGAGTCCCACATTTATTTATGTGAGACCCATATAAGACTTGCATAAATAAATGGCTGAGATTCACCGGACACAATAAAACACCATAAAAATTGGATACACGATCTTGTTCGTAATGATTGCTATCAACACTTCAACATCCCAATGAGTGGGTTAGTAGAACTAGTGCTATGACACCCACATTCTTTATTTTCTTTAATTAGCATGATTACGTAGAGAAAAAGATCCATACAATTTAGCTATAACTCGGAGTAGAGTCTCATCATGCTTTACTTGTTGAGATGTTTTTTTCCTCCTCTCTTTTGTATGTTTGCCTTTCTCTTATAATGTCATTCATCGCTTAGTTGAGATTTTTTTTTAATGTATTCCTTTCTCTTATAATGTCAATCATGAATTTACAATTCCTCACACAATTGTTTAGTTTTTTCTTCTTTTTTTAATAAAAGAGATGGAATAATAAATTTTATAATATTATAATCACAAATTGCTGATAATAAAAAGTATTATCAATTTTAACTTCTATTTTACTTCATTATGATCAATGAAATAAATTTTTAATAATTTTAGATCAATACATTACCGTCGGAATTAACATGTAATTTACAAATTTTACCAACTAAAATCTTTTAGGTGCAAATAATTCTACATTAAATATATATTTTATCAATTAGCAAACTAATTTGAGTATCACATTTAAGACATCTAAAACCATATATTCATTGGATTTGTTTTCTTAATGAAAAAAGATCATATGGCTAACAAACATGCATGTTGTAAGTGTGGGATGGTACAACTGAATTATGGGTGGTACTGTAACAGTAAGGTGATGTTCAAGACGACATGCATGTAAATAAGATTAATCTATTTCGCCGGCTCGATTGGAGTCAAGGAGTTCACACCAAGTTTAAGGAATAATTTTCTTTCTTTATCTTCCAAGAAAATTAGAATTCATGAATATATATATTAATATATACACACACAATGATGATTACGTCAAACCCTTTTGTGTATATGAATTCGTTACTTGAAGCTTATTTTGTGGAGAACGCCTTTAAGGCTAGGGGAAAACTGATGCATGTATTGGACCATCCTCACAATTCTTCAATGTTCCGTTTCCAGCTAAACGCTGGCTGTCTGGATTTGCGTCATGACATGGAGGATCATTAAAGCATCGACTAGTCATTTTCCTTTTAGTTTCCGGCTCATGTATCTTCTTTATCCTTTAAGGCTAGGGGACAACTGATGCATGTATTGGACCATACTCACAATTTTTCAATGTTCCGTTTCCAGCTAAACGCTGGCTGTCTGGATTTGCTTCATGACAGGGAGGATCATTAAAGCATCGACTAGTCATTTGCCTTTTAGTTTCCGGCTCATATTCTTTATCATCAACTCGTCTGGTCAGCTAAATATGAATGTTTCAGGTTCCTCATTATTGGATAAACTTCACAATTTCCGATCTTTTTTTAAGGGGTACCACGTTGTTTTAACTTGGAAGCAATGCTAAGTGACGAACTTCGTCAGCATCAATGATTGATTATTGGGATGTCGTGTTATTGTACCACAGTCCTAGCTAGAACTTGTAAGAAACGTTAAGTTTGTCAAATAATAATTATGTGCCTTGTGGCAATTTTATTGTACCCCAAACTAGTCATTGAGGTTTGTTAATTCTAACTTATTTTCTGTTTTGACAACTGCGAGCTGTGTGATGTTCAACAATTGAAAATGAAACATTGTTGAAAATTGTTTTGGGGGTTGTTGATGACTTGAATCGTAATCTGTTTAATTTGACGGAAGAAATGTTCTGTAATGCTATCCGGATTAAGGCTCATTAATCTTTTAATGAGTATATCCAATCCTTAGTTTTCCGATTATGTCTCTAAATTTTAGACCTAGTGATTACAGCTTTGTCAATTAATGAAATAGCTGGACAGACAATCAGGAGGACGTTAATGACAAGGATTGGCGATACCCCATTCTATTTGTAATGTTCTTCTGACATAATTAAAATAATGCAATTACAGCTTGTTTGGTTAATTCACGGGTGCTCACGCCATCTTGATCGAACCAAATATATTTCTTTTTGTTTTCGTGCAAGTTTTTATATTGTACGTACACATGCTGTGGATGAATGATGACTGTTGATAGGCATCTACCATAATATGTTATTTACATGCTTAACATAAGCGTATTGATATATATATATATATAAAAATCTACGTCATTCAATTCATATGCCCAGGTTGATTCCACCTTGGACATTCAAATTACATGCTAACCTCACAAATGGCTCTTGTTCTTGCTAATCCAGAACTGGCTCCTGCTAGTGGATAGTGCTTGTTTTAGGATTATTTGTTGCTAATTTGAGACCCTCACTTACGTAACATTATCGACTAACTGAAGGTAAACAACATATTACCTTAACTGAACACAAAACTTGCGCACTTGGAAGTTGGCAAGTCAAAGAACGGATCTGAAAGAAAAAAGAAACATAATATTCACTAGTTATGAAAACGATATCTCAAGCCATGAGTATATACCAAATTATCTATCCATATTAAACATTATCTTCAAGATAATAACAAAAAGTATTGAAGCAAATATAAATCCCAACCAGCTGCAATATACCATAAATCTTAATTCAATGTTTGACCGACTCTATATAAAATTCAATGGTGTTTTATAAAATATACATCTTGAGCCATTCTAAACGTGACGTTTTGAAATTATCTTTTACAGGAAAACATACACAGAGTCTAATCTTTAAGCAATATGGCACACAGGAGAAAAGGGTAGTTTGATGGAATGGAGATGGTTCCAAGATATGATAGAATTCTATAAAAAAGGAACATGTTTAAAATTTAGATTGGGATGGATTTGTTAACTACCACGCTTACGTACATGTTTATTCCCGAAGGGACATGGTTTTCACCAAATATTGGAAAAAGTCAATTAGAAATCTCTAAAAACAATCAAGATTTGAATCTTTACATTTTACGTGCAAACTAAGATCTTTAGAGTTCCAACAAAAAAAAAAAAGAAGTTATACATTTACCTCAAGTAATAAAACGTAAGAGTATATATCACTGGTAAATGAACAAAATCCTCACATGCAAGGCATCCCATTTTCAGAAACTTCTCCATAATTCTTTACAGAAGTTTTACTTTTAGATATTTGATTACAAGGAAAAACTAAAAATTAGACTTTGTAAGCTAAATAGGAAAAAAAAATTAAAATAGTCTTAAATAATAAAATGCACAATTAAACATAGTAGTTTAATAACCTCTCTTCTTCTCTTTACCTAATTTGAAATTTGTGGAGAATCGAACAATCTCAATTTGACACATTGATTATGACGTAGTTAACTAGTTAAAGATTTGATAAAAATATCAATTAATTAAGTGAAAAAGGGACAAACAAACGTTGAACAAAACCTTACTTTAAATGATCATGAATAATATGGCAATCAATGTAAACATGTTTGGTCATGTCATGAAAAGTTAGTAATAGTGTGAATGGTTGCTTGATTGTCACAATAAAAATGAATGAATTTATGTAGCGGTTGAAAATTAGTAAATAAGTAGGAGATCTATAAGGGTTCATAAAGACAAGAATCCTTCAATATTTAGGTTTAACAAATGACCACAAAATAGTAATATATATTTTAGTCTTTCAAAAGATTAAAGCTCCACTAACAAACACACAAAACTCAGACAACGAATTTTGAGTTATACTAAAAGCAGTCTAGTCTGCATCAAAATATGCAACAAGCTTAAAATCATTAACGTTAAAAAAAAATCCTTTATGAACAGTTGCATGGAGATGCTGCAAAAGATGAAGAAGTTTTTTCCAAAGAGCAATATGTGATTGAAACCTAAATGACTCAGATACTAAAATGCAACTCACACTTGGTTTAGTAAGATTAAGATATAATAATTAAGTAATTAACCTCTTGTACTACTCTGGCTCCTTATACAAATAACCATCATACATTTACAATCCTTTAAGAAGAAGAGATTGTGTATCCTTTAAATCACTAAGTTCAACTATCACCAAAATGTTTTGAACAAATTTATCCTGACTCAGGAAAGTACCTTAAACATATATAATCTCAAGTCCTAAAAAGTACTTGGTGTAGCCCGAGTCTTTGATTGTGAGCTTATGATCCAAAGTTGTCAATACCTGTCGTATTGCAGCTTCATTAGTTCTAGTAAAGCCAAAAATTCAATTCTATTAGTTCTAGTAAATAAGTAGTAATCATTCTTAGGTTGCATAAAACCCAAAGAAATTGAGAATTTGGTCAACTTTAAATTTTATTTTCGAGATGATTGCTTTAAGCCATAAAAGGACCTTTCTAAAAGACACTCATCACTTGTGTTGGCCTTCTCATATCCTTCAGGTAGCATCATGTACATTTTTTCATCTAAAATACCATAAAGAAGACATAATTGATGTGAAGCTATTAAATAGGACTATATCATGAGCAAAAAAATAGCCTAATGGTAACTATTTTTGTAACAAAAGAAATTATAGCTTTATAATCAAGACCTTCCATTTCCTCCTTATTGCTTTTTTATTTGCAATTAATGGAACCAGTTCCAAATATTGTTTCTCTTTAGAATATCCAATTCTTGTGATATTGCTTGAATCCATCTAGCATCTCTTAAAACTTCTATATAGGTCATAGGTTTCTATACTGTAGACATATTAGTAACAATGTTATGAATACTGTATCGGTACTAGTACCAGATTTGGTTATGGTACAGTACTTTACCAATATCGATCAATATTGTGTACCATTTTGAATAATTTTTAAAATTTATAAAGTAGTCCATGGATTTTTTAAATTACAAAATAGTTCTTAATATATTGTACAGTATAATTTATAATTTTATATCAACCTTGTCTCAAAAATCATAACAATAGAAATTTAAAATAACAACAATTTATTTATTTTTATTAATATTATTTTTTACATATAAATAATAACTGCAATTAATATGAAAAAAGATCATTTAATCATCATGCAAATATAAAATTAAAAGCAATATAAAGTATTTAAAATATTACAATTTAATCATATAATAAATAATAATTATATCAAAACATCAAACAAAAGGAATAATTTTTGATAGATATATTATTAAGCATAGCTCGATATTGGAGTTTAACGATTTGAGTTTCATTATTGGATGAAAGTTTGTCACATACTCGATAGGTGGAATTGGATTGAAGATGTAACACTAATTATTCAAAATTTTAATTACAATCCAAATCATTTAATTTTGTGACTTAATTTATGGAATAAATAAGTTGGTTAATTTATATATGTTTAGTCAATATAATTTCAAAAATAAAGAAAAAGAAAAGAAATTATATTAACTTATGTGTATAAACTTTATTAATCTAATTGATTGGTAATATCAATCATATTTGATCGCTTTATATTTACATGTTGTATGATAATCCTTTACTGTTTGGTTAACAAGTTTAACATTCGGTATTACCTAACATAATTTTGAACAACTCTAATTGTAGGTATTCTATCTTTGGTACATTTAAACTAGTGATAAAAATTTTGAGAATACTTACTACTCATTCAAAATAATTTTGGGTTAGTATTTATTTAAAATAATTTTGGATTAAGTCATTATATATTATTGGGTAAATTATAATTCAAATTTACAACTTTATCTAATTTTATAATACTAGATATAATTATAAACTATATCAATCAAACATTTAAAGTTTCAATTTATTGCAAATATCTTTATTCTTTTATTATTATTAATGTCCTAACAAAAATGTCCATTATTTAAGGAAAATATCAAATTAGTTATGCTAATACTTTGTGGACACAAAAGATTCATCAAAGCCTATTGTTTTGGTCACCAATGGTGATGGGATTGAGTCCCCTGGTTTAGTCTTTCTTGTTGAAGCTTTGGTTCGTGAAGGCCTCTACAATGTCCATGTCTGTGCTCCTCAATCCTTCTGAGCTCTCAACGCTCTACGATGCTGAAATTGCTCTTATAGTGTTTTCTGCAATTGGCAAGCTCTTTGAGTACTCTAGTTCAAGGTTAGTTTTTCACAACGAGCTTTGGAAGGACTTCGGTGCTTGGATTGTTGTTTGGACTCTGGTACCTTTTCAATATCTACAACAAACAGGTTAGTTTTTCTTTTCTTCTTTTGGTGAAAAAAAATGGAAACTTTCTTTGTTGTTGTTGATTATAAAATGTTAGATCGCAAAGTGACGGCTGGTTGCAGTTTTTATTGTTTTGATATTAATATTAGGATTCAACATGTAAGTTTCTCTGTGTTGCTCTCCCTCTTTCTTGGCGCTCTCACTCTCTCTTCCTTCTCCGCAGCCTCCTCGTTTTGGGTATAGTTCTTGATTAATCAGTTTCTTCTGCTTTGGTGTTTTCTGGGTTTTGTTGGGTTTTCTGAAATTTACTTTTGATATTAGCTTCTTTGCTTGATTTACTATTTAATGCTTTATGGGTTTTATTATGTTGATCTCTTTGCATCTGATATTGTTGGGTTTATGTCAAGATTAAATTTTTATGCTTAATATTCTTATGGTTTTAGACGTTTTGTGTTTCTACATGTTTTTTTTTTGTGTTTTGTATGATTCAAAGTCGAGTTCTTTGATGCTTTATTGCTTTCTTATCATCTGGGTATTGGTGCTTTTCTAAAGATAAAGAAATGATATATTTTGTTATATTTTAGTTTTAAAATATTTTTTTTAAAAAGTCAAGTTATATTTTATTTTTTATTTTTTTATGTATTTATTGTAATTTTATTTATACAATGATTTAGCGTGTCAGTTTTACTTATTTACTCTTTAACCTGCATCGCTCTTTATTGTCACATCTGCATGTGGATCTACCAGAAACAACCTCTCTATTATGTAGGGGTAAGGCTGTGTACTATCAGACCTCTCTAAACTCCGCTTTATTGCAGGACTTTGGACTAGGTGTGATGATAATGATGATGATGATACTCTTTGCAAATAAGTTTAATTTATTACAGTCATTTCATTTCAATATCATAAACTTTTAACACTAATTATTTTACCATCATAACACTAATTTTGACTAAAAAATATGCTATAGGGATTCATTAAATTATGAATGTAATAATCCATATTTTAAATCATTCCAACGAGTGCAACACTTTCTAATACTTAGCTAATTTGTCTTCAATATACTTATAATACTTTTACCTTTAAAGAAACTATAATTTTGTTGTTAATAGAATTTCAATTATAACATTATTACTTACTAAAATTTGTTTTATTTTCTTTTTTGTTCATTTAAAAATGCAAAAGGCTTTATTAACCTTATTAGAGAAGGACAATTTTAGGATAAATTACATTTTAAATTCAAATTTTTGTCTAATTTTATAATATTAACTAGAAGTATAAAAAATATCCATAACGTTAATGACATAAATTACCATATAAAATGGGCTCATTTACATTACGTTTACATAATTAAAATAATTAAATAAATAACTACAGGTCTCACTTTTTTTGTAAACTACAGTGACATGACTTTTAGAAAGAGAGGATATTGCTTTAGCTTTTGTTCTCTCTCTTACCTTCCACTGACTTTTTAGTTTCTTCTATTCACCTTTTTCTCTGGCTTTTTTTCTTTGTTGTGCTTTTATGTCTCAGTTGATTTTGGGTATGAAGTTTAGATTTACAGCAACAAGAACAAATGGTGGTTATGGAGGCTTGTGCCATTGGCTTAGGCACGGGCCACGCAAGGGATGTGCGGAAGAGATGATCGCGGAGTGGTGGCTGGCGATAGCAACACGTGAGGTAGTAAGGGAGAGACAGTGGTGGCTAGGAGCTGTGAGACATCCGAGATAAAGAGGAGAAAAAGAGAGAAAGAGAGAGAGAGAAACAAAAAATGTGAGAGTGACAAAGATAGGTTACGGACGCTAGCCTGAAGGGGGAGAGAGGTTCCTTTTTTTTGTTGCAAAAAAGTCTTCAATTTTTTTAAGTTTATAGTATCGACTAATACCACTCGAAATTGTCAATACCGATTGGTACCAACGATCGATACCAGAGAGCTAAGTTTTGTACCATTTTTTGGTTGGTACGATACCTTCCGATCGATGCAGTACGAAACTCTTAACACTAATTAGTAATATAAGTTGCACATAAGTATGAATAAACAACAGAAGTAGAAGAAAATAAAGAGCATGAAAAATTGTTATCATTTGGATCCTCTTGATGTCAAAGAAGTGATTGACTGTTGATGGAAAGAGAAGTAACATTACACATGAAATCCTATAACCATTTAGGTTTCTTCAATGGCTTTTTCTTAATAAAGGGAACGCATCATTTTGTAACAAATTAGGCATGGATATCTTATTGAGATTATCCGATGATGTAATATTTAGGTTTTCAGGCTAGAATTGAGTAATATGGTTTGTTGGTGTAGAAGTGGAAGAAACAATTGGAATTTCCATATTTGGAACCACAAGAAAAGATAAATAATAATATAGTCAAAAGGCAACACATTTTCATGAAATACAATAACTTTTTTGTCAACAAATTTTGATAGTATGTAAATCACATAAATTATATCCCGTTTGACCCTTGGGTAATCCAAAAAAAAAAAATTTTATAGATTGAGCATCAAATTTGTCTTTGTAAGGTAAAGCAGTAGTATAGCAAAGACATCCAAACACCTTTTAATGGTCATATATAAGTAATTGTCCTATTAATATATCATGACCCGGTACCACATCGGGCCCATGACAACTGCCGCATAACCGAGTTAAGGACACTCATGGTATCTTTAATCCGACTATGCAAAGCTAACTGAACATCTCTCCCTTTTTTTGTTGAAAATTTTGGGCAGCAAAATGGTTGTATTTTAAAAATCCCAAAACTCAATCAAATACCTGCAAACAATTTTAAACACACTTCTATATTCACATAAAAAATTTAACCACAACTTCAGGACTTTAAGTCCACTCAAAAGCAATCTCAATAACAGTACCAAAAGTTCATACATAAAATCTTTTACAACAACAAATAGTCAAGAGTTAAATTTATATAATCATAAAGCATATCAATATAACCAATCTAATAAAAACAACAAAACAGTTCATGAGCCACTATGCAACTAAAATACAAAACAGAAACTACCCACGTGCGGTAATACCTCGAAAATGTCAAAAGACCGCACGATCCACTCAAAGCTTCAAGCTCACTAAATTAACCTGCATGGTTGGAAGGCGGAGGGGGTGAGTACACTATGTACTCAGTGAGTAGGAAAAACATATATCGCAAATAGAACTCGATACATACTAAGACAGTATAAATAACCTATGATGTGAATATACATTACATAGAAACACTTAGGCCTAGCCTATGACTCAACGTATACTGGTTAGGAACCATATAGGCCTAGTCTATTAATCACTTATCAGCTGAACATAGGTTCCAGTTCTAGTTCACATAAGCAGAAAGATATCACATGTATAAATCAAATCTCGTTAGAAAACAAATATCATAATAAGCCAAAACAATCATGTGTATCGCCATTAGTCGGCCAAACTAGTGTGCACACCCACCGAATCTTGATGTTGGCTTGACTTTCATCCGTGGTGACTACGGACTACAGTCGACAAGAGCTTCATGACCCTAGGTGATGACCTCGTCGGTGTCTAGACCCTAGGTGTGAAATCACCCACAAGTCCTGTAGAAAGGTGTCGATACAGGGACTTGACTTTCATGTACCAGCGTCAAAGGTACAGGGGTCGCTTAATCTGTTGTGCCTAGCACACGATTGACCAATCGTTTCCTTACCAATCACAAAAATTATATATAAAAATTAAGTACAAAAATCGAATAAAGCACTATGCCTTTATTTATCGGTCCAACCAATAAAATGAAACCATGCCATGGCTCTAAGCTAAAAGAGAACAAGAACATGCATTATATATGACTCGATTATGTATATGTAAATTTCAAAACATTATTTCATGTAATAAAAGTCATCTTTTGCACTCCAAGTGCAAAGTTGTTCAAAAATGTAGTTTCAAAAAATAAAACATTTTCCTTTGCACTTCAAATGCAGGTTTGTTGAAAACAATATCATTTCTCAAAATATGAAATAAAAACATCAATTTTAAAACAATATCGTTTCTTAAATACATAAGCATATTAGCACCCATTTGAGATTCAATTCTACAATGCATTACCAAGGTTCAAAATTCACATACAAGTCATCATGCATGTCTTAGGATGTTTTAATCCCATTTGAGAGATATAGTTTCCCCAACCCACCTCAAAAGAAGGTGTACACTCCCTTAGCATCAACAATCCTTGGTACGAGCTCCTTGATTCTTAGCTCCCGAGCCTTTATATATAAAAAAGAACATATAAAGTATTTACTACTTAAACATGAATTTCATATTTATACACCATCACGTAAGTGTATAAAACATAATATCACTCTCTTTAAGTTATATAATTCGACCATTAAGCTTCTCACATGGTTACTTCCTTACTATTCACATTAGCTTTTCTTTTGCATTTTCTAAGGCATTTAATGCCTTTAATCCAATACTTACTCATTTCAAAATATAATTAAGCACATTTTTATCCAAGCACATTAGGCCATTATTCATCAATCTAAGTAATAATTCAAGTTTACTATTAGTAAACATGAAAGCCGCTTTCCAATGTATATCATTACAATTCCTTAAATCCTAAGCCAAGTTCACTTAGGCATTTTATCAAACACCTAATGTGTATGACTTTCAAGTCATATTTTGAAGGCTTTATTATGATAATTCATGCTCCTATCTTGTTATATAACAAATACTTCCAATCAATGACACATTCCAACACTTCATTCATACCAACTCCCTTCATTTAAGCTACATTTATTAATTACCAACTCATTACCTTAATCCACTTCTTCTCCCACCATTTCAGCCCAACCTTAACCAACATACATCTTCTTCATTCTTCATCATCAATTCACATTATACATGTATAATTAACACCATAGAATTCATTTAAATCATCAAATCCAAAAGTTATTCAAAAATTCACAAACTTTCACCAAAGAGAGGGCATTTTGGTTTTGGCTTAAAGAACCATCTCCATGCATATTCGAGCATGGAGAACAACATATCTTAACACCAAACTCAAAATCCTAATGTAGAGAGAGATGAGACAAAATTTACCTAAACCTTCCTTTGATGATATCTTTAAATCCTTTCAGAATTTCTCAAATCTAATGATAGATTTGAGTTCCTTGACCCCAAATTAGCTTAGAACATCTTGATTTGAGTTGAAGAATAAAAAAGAAGGGTAAATTTTGGTGATGGCTGAAACTTCTTTTCTCCTTCCTCTCTTCTCCTCTCTTTTAATTAAAACAAGATGTTTTAAGTCTTTAGTAATGGGGTGCACGACCTTACATGCAGAAGGGTCTAGAGTATTGACTCTTCTTTGACCAAAATATGGTTAAATTACCTTTTTGCCCTTAGGTTATATGAAATTACCATTTCACCCTCCAAACTCTAACGGCATGTTTGGTTGAGGGTAATAGGTATTCTATTACCCATCTATTCCTAATTATTAACTATTACGTTGTTTAGTTATAAAAAAGTTAACGAAATAGCTATTCTTGAGATTACCTATTCTTGGACATAAGGGAATAGTTAAAGATCATCTGAACTTGTCTTTACCTATTCCACGCACATCTGGAATAGGTAAACATATGTCTCTCACTTCTGGACAAGTTCGTCTCTCTCCTCCCGCCGTCTCCACCTCTCGCTCCTCTTTGGGACAAATTCTTCAAATCAGCTCCACCCAACCTATATAACATCTATGTCCACGCCGATCCCACCCTCAACATCTCCCGCCCCGCCTCTGGAGTTTTCAAAGCCCACTTCATGTATAGTGCCAAACCCACTTTTCAGGCCTCGCCCACTCTCATCTCTACCATGCGCCGCCTCCTGGCCACCGCCGTCCTCGACGATCCTGCCAATGCCTTCTTCTCCCTTCTTTCTCAGTATTGCATCCCTCTCCATTCTTTCAAGTACGTCTACAATGCTCTCGTTGAGTCCACTTCCTTTGATTTGTCCTTATCTACCATTACTGCCTACGGCTTT
The DNA here is from genome assembly GCA_027568915.1 of Erythroxylum roraimae. NCBI lineage: Eukaryota > Viridiplantae > Streptophyta > Magnoliopsida > Malpighiales > Erythroxylaceae > Erythroxylum > Erythroxylum roraimae. The sequence goes on along the minus strand of JAOSBL010000003.1, from coordinate 13,459,718 downwards.
CGCATCCAATACAAAAGCTTTATTGAGATTATAGACAAGGAGTTGCAGTTATAGAGGAGATACATTGCCAGAGGTTGGTATGCGATGATGCCAGAGGTGCCCTTTGGGAAGTTCCGTGTTGGGTCTTAGTTTTTTGTGTTAACAAGCCATCACGCGCTCATGGTAATCAAGGACCATCGTTTATGGAAGAAGTTCAAGTTGCCCTGTCATAGGGTTGATGAATGTTACCTGGAAGAACATTATTTTCCTGCTTTGTTGTCGATGGCGGATCTAAATGGATGTACTCATTATACGTTAACAAGGGGAAATTGGACTGGGACTATCGATGGTCACCCTTATACGTATCGACTATCGACCTAATGAAATCTCGCCGGATCTCATTCGTGAGTTGAGGAAATCGAATTACTCCAGTTCGTATCTATTTGCGAGGAAATTTTCTCTGGCTTGTTTAAGACCTTTGATGAAAATAGCGGACAAAGTCACTTTCTGGGATTGAAAGAAATTGTTCCTGGTGAGTTCTTTTCCCTTTTCCTTTTGTTATTATGAATTTCGTTGCTATGATAGAGTGTTGTTAAAAAGTTGGTGAGTTGGTGCATTTAGTTAATGAGTTGATGCACAGATCTTTGTTTAGTGGGTTCATTTGGATCAAAACCTTCAAACTTGATGGTTGGTGGTTTAATTGATCAATCAAAGGATTGCAAATTTTTCATTTTGGATATTTTGTCACTTTATTTTAGTTTTACAGATACTATTGTAGAATGCTTGAGGTTAGGTTCTCTGCTGATATTTGTCTTTAGGACGATTTGCTTATTTATTGTTGTCCATATATTTTATACCCTGCATTGCCATTATTTTAATAGATTGGCATTCAAGTTATTATGTACCTTCCATAAAGCTATGTGTGGGAAAGAGAATAATATACAAAGCTATATGTACATGCAAGGGATTGTAAACAAAGTAGCTGATGTTCTTGGTCATCAAGCCAAATTTGCCTTGGTAATTCTTTGCTTTTCCTC
>JAOSBL010000003.1:13436528-13458602 GCA_027568915.1 Erythroxylum roraimae | reverse complement strand
AATAATAATAATAATAATAATAATAATAATAATAATAATAATAATAATAATAATAATAATAATAATAATTATAATAAAGTTAATAATAATTATAATAATTAGAACAACAACAACAACAATAACAACAACAATAATAATAATAATAATAAGGATCTTTTGGTCTTTTTGTTGGTTATTCCTTTGTCATTCCAAGTTTATATTTTCAAACCAAACAATGGAATAGAAATTCTTTATCTATTACATTCCTTGAACCAAACAAAGTAATACTTATTCTATTCTATTCATCATCTTTTCTATTCCTAAGAATAACTATTCTATTCCTTATCTATTTCATTCCTTGAACCAAACAGGCCGTAAATTTGCAATTAAGGCCAAAATTTGGGAATCACCAAAACTTTTATTTTTATTTTGACCCTCGGACTTTTGGGAATAATAATTAAGCTCCTTAACTTTATAAAATTACATATTAGTCCACCAAGAATTGAAAATTTAAGTTTAAGTCCTTTGGCGTTTAACAATTGGCAAATAAACCCTTATGTACATTAATCTTTCCAATTAAGCTTTCTAAGTGCCTAATAAGTCTATAAATCATGTCTAATCACCTCTTAGAACATATTTAACTCAACCACCATGGTCATATCCATCCAATGGACTCGGTTTTACACACTTAGAAGCTTATATGTCAGAAATCTCCAAGATTTCGCATACCAATAAACTCTAAGTTCATGTAAGATCATATAACATTATAAATCACCGACATATACATGCAAAAGGATTTAAATGCATCTTTGAACTCATATACAACCATCTATATATCAATATACAATAGTATCTCCAAGTACAGAACAATACAAAATGGCTCAGAGAGTCTGACGTTACATAATATCTTAAAAGGAGTTTTCTAAGATAACACTTTTGAAGGAATCTTATTCAAAATGTAAGTAGCAGTAAGAACACACTTGGACTATAAATTCTTAGGCGCTTTTGATTGAAACATTAAAGCTCTAGCAAAATTAAGTTGTTTTGGTGTATGTAAACAAGGTCTTTAATGAATAATGTCTTTACCTCTAAAAAGACTCACTACAATTTGCATTAATAAACTTACTACCAAAGTTTTTCTTAATTACTTTAATTCCTATTTGGTATTGAGTTTCTGTTAAGGCAGTAATAACCATTTTAATATAGTAGACACTTAGTTATTTTGATTCAACATATAAGTCCACACAATTTGATTTTTGTCATTAACTATTATTAAAAATATTTAGCTTCAATAATAGAAGTAACAACATAATGACCCCAGAGATCTACATGAACTAGGATAGAAAAATTATTAGAACTTGTATGATTATCTTGAAAAACATGTATAGTTTGCATAGACAAAGGATAAATATGACTAATATAATTTTCTTTTAAGATTCGTTTGAAAAATGGATATGATATAGTCTATCAATAGATATAGGTCCCATAAAACTGCATTTGCATTTGAAAAGACAGAAAAATAATCTATATGAGATTGTAAACCATTCACATATTCCATTTTATTTTCTCAACTTTGTGTAGGTAAGTACATATCAAAATGAAGAGTATTGTTTATATGAAAGTTATTAAGATTATCATATATAAAATGTTGGAAAACTTTTCACATCTAGCATTTACATCCCCTCCTTTTCCTTCCCAATAGCCAAGACTCTTCTATTCTCAAGGTCCTAAACTAAGCAAAGATTACAACAAAAGACTAATGCTAGATTTTGGTCAATATTAATTTACTAACTAAATGTAAGTTGGACTTGAAATATGGAACAAATAAAACATCTTTCAATAAAATTTCTGACACAAAGTCTTTGTCTCCAATGTATATGACTTTACTAGAGTTACCATCAAGAAGGAAAACAGTCAAGCACTTAAGAAACAACAGTAATTTACACAAAAATGGTTGAATCTGGACACATGTAATCGGTGGCCTTAGTGTTTATAACCCACAAATGTAGCCTTACATTGTTAGCATAACAAATACTAGAAACATTCAATTTATTAGCAAAATGGATGCCGCTCTCTCTATTTTTCTGGTGTTGTATATGTATAACTCCCTCTCTCTTCAACATTCTCGTAATCTTCTCCATCTTATTATTCCATTCATAAAACCAATTGCCTTCTATCTTTTCACATATATGAAAAGGTGTTTCCATTTTCTTTTTCAGTTTAAATCACCTTTGATGCCGACTTTTATTGCCCTTGTATCTTTAACCTTTTTTGTTGTCGCCATTTAAAGTAGTTTTGCCTTGGTGTACGCAACTTGATGACAATGATCATAATGACATTTATCCCTCTTATTTTGTACTTTTTAAAAAAACCTTCTTGCCACTTTGAATTTGTGCTTTCGAGACCAATGTTGTTCCATTACTAAATTCAATAAAACTCTGACTAATCTCTCTTTGCAAATCAATCATGAATACTATTGAATATGCTTTACTCATTGAAGACAATGGTTCTTCTAATAGTAGTGGACTTATAACTTGTAGATGCCCTAAAAATTACATTAATCGTGTTCTGTTTACCATATCCTCCATATGCCTTTAAAAATCACAATTACAATGAGGAATTAGATCCAAAGCAACCAATTCACCCTAACATGTTAGTGTAATATACGGATATGCTATCATTACCATATGATTTAGATGATATACGCCTCTATAACTGATAGATTGGAAGCCCATTGCTATATGATTCATTTCAAATATCTCTAAAATTTGAGGTACACATAAAAGCCTCAACTAAGTAATTATATGAGGGGGTCCTTTGTTATTACTTAACATCATCTAAATTTTCTTCTGAAACCTTTATTGTACCATTAATAAAACCTAGCTTGTACTTTGTTCCTAATGCTATCCTAGGAGCTCTACACTAATTTTTATAATTTAAACCAATCAATGGAGCTATGACAAGAATCATTCGAGGATCATTTGAACTTTGAAGTTATATTTCCTATAGCTTCCTTTGGATCTCCCGTTGCTCAAACCATCTTTAATATAGTCCATACTTGATGTTGCCATAACTTTGACCAATATTTAAATGAAAAATACTGGAACTCTCACCCTTAAAACAAGAGAAAGGTGGTATTGATACTATGACCGAAATCCAGACATGCACAACATCCAATTTGGAGAAGCTCTGGAAAAGTTCTTTATTTATGAGTATTTGCTTACAAGTTAAATCAAAAACTGAAATTTGTGTTCTGCGTAAGATAAATGGGCAAAAGACGAAAATAGCTCTAAACAATATAAACATATCTGTTTAATAGTAACAGATTTCAAGGGCAAGAAAAGGTTGAAGAGTTCAAGCTCTATTTCTATTTTAAGTCGGTAAATGGATCTTTGAAAAAAAAGTTTGGCAAATGGATTATCCAAGTTTATATTGAAATTGGGCTCTACGAAGAATTTGGGTTCTTGAAGTTTGAAGTTTGGGATCAAGACTAAGTGGGCTTTGTTTGAACAAATTGTTACAACCCATGTCCAGAGGTTCTCCTTCTTCAGTTTCCAATTTTCACAGACCAAGATTTTTCTCACTGCAAATGGAGTACGAAGAAGACGATCCACCAGTGGCCGTTGAAATTGTTCATACTTTAGAAAAGATACCTGAAAACGAGGAAACTCCTGTTGGTGTCACCGTTATCACGGGCTATCTGGGTGCTGGCAAATCCACTGTAAAGACACTACCTTTCTCTTATACATGCTCTCTTACCCAACTTGTTTTATTAACCTTTTGTCCTGAATGGGTATCAATATAGGACAAAGTCATGTAAACATTTCTATCCTTGAGGTTTCTGAATGTTGACGCAGAGTTGCTGCTTGGTCGCTTAAATTTGTCTCTAATTTAGTTGATTAATGGTTAGTGATGGTTGCACACGTGCTGGTTGTTTGGCCTTCTGTTTGAAGAAGAATTGTAGTCTTATAATGGGTTGTCATGGTTTGATTGCTAATTTGATCTATAGCATACTTTTTTACAAGCATGAAACTATCTATGGGTAATGTTATTGACTCATGTAATGGACTGTTTTTGAACTTCATCTAAACATGTTTCACTTGGACCACTAGAGTTGGTAACACAGAGGGGCTTTTGTAATATCGATTAATTTAATATAACTGGGATGAGCTCTATCGAAAAATGATTCCTATGTGAATTCAGCACGCCTTCATCTAATGTAACTTCGTGATTTCTTGGCAATTTTCTTTTTAATTTTCTTTAAGAGGGCTCTATTCTTTCTTTCTTTCTTTTTTTGTTTTTTTTACCTACTTTCCTACTTACACTTGGGTCTTATGTTTTAGCTGGTTAACCATATCTTGAATTCTCAACATGGAAAGAGAATTGCTGTCATTTTGAATGAATTTGGTGAAGAGATTGGAGTTGAGAGGGCTATGATCAATGAAGGAGAAGGTGGTGCACTTATTGAGGAATGGGTTGAGTTGGCAAATGGGTGTATATGTTGCACTGTTAAGCATAGTTTAGTTCAAGCACTAGAACAACTTGTACAGATGAAGGAAAGGTATTCTCTATTTTCTTCCTATTCTTTTACTTTTAATACTCTCAGCTGTCATCATGGGATATTGAGAAGTTCTGGAGATGATTGGGTGGAGTATATGGTTCTTATTCGGCAATTCACTTAATGTGACAAGCTTTTCTTACTTCCCATACATCCTGTCCTGCCTCCACTTCTATATCTTTGCTAAGGGAAACCAAAAAATCTCATAAGAGCAGTAAATGTTGTAAACTGTGTGCTGTATTGCTCCCCACCTCCCACACTTTAGTTCCCATATTATGTTAAGGAGCCTACATGCTGCAAGTAGTATAGTTTCTCATGAGAAACGTAGTCATTTATTGATGTTAGTTCATACAGAGTTTGATTGATTTAGAAGTATCATTTAACTTTCTGTAGACTTGATCACATACTGATTGAGACCACTGGATTGGCAAATCCTGCTCCTCTTGCCTCTGTTCTCTGGTTGGATGATCAGCTTGAATCGGCCATCAAACTTGACTCCATTTTGACAGTGAGTTTTATCTCCCACGATAAATGCTTTTAGTTACTTGTCTGTATAAGACATTCTCTATATTGAATTGGTTGTTATACTCTATGAACCAGTTTAAAGTTGCAATTTGGAAGGTAAAATTCGATGTAAGCTGGACAGCGTGATAAGCAACAGTGGATAGGCCTTTGATTTCATATGATGCACAAACCATAATCTCCCTTGGTTTTTGTTCCCACTTTATCTACAATCTAGTAACTCTGAGTGAATCTTTTGAGTAACTGGGTTTCATAGGCTCTTTGGTTAGAATACAGGGCCTTCATGATTCCCCTATGTCCTCATAGTTCACAACTATATTGTTGAAGAGTAAGGTTAGAGTCCCTTTTACAGTGAAAATGAGGATCACCGCTATTTACAAATTCTGCCCATTTTTTCTCAAATCTTTTTCCTCTTATATCTTGTAGCACAGGACAATAAGACACTGACAATATATAATGTCTCTTTTTCTAGTTATATATAGACCGGTGGATAAAATGATTATATAAATATTTGTAAGTTTCTGAACTCATGGTGCATTATATTATCAATGCGTTGTTACAAATATATGAAATATTTATGTCTTGCACTCACTTTCTTTGAACACGTTATCACTCAGGTAGTGGATGCGAAAAACTTTCGTTTTCAGCTTCACAAGCATCGTAACTCAACTTCCTTTCCAGAAGCTTTTCTCCAAATAGCATTTGCGGTAAATGTCATTTCATTTAATGCCCACGAATGAGAGTGGTTTGCATAAGAATTTTTGTAAAAGTGCATATGATGTATCTGCATGGATTTATGTGTATCCAAGGACTGCTTTTTTCTTTTGCTTCTTTTCATGCGTGGATATTCTTTTGATTAATTTTTTTATTTTACAGGACGTTATCATTCTAAATAAGGTTGATTTGGTTTCTTTCGAGGGCTGTGAATTGGATTTGAAGGAACTGGAGAAGGAAATACATAATATTAACTCCATCGCCAAGATCATTCCTTCCGTTAGAGCTCAAGTGGACTTATGTGAGATATTGAACTGCCAGGCGTATGATGCTAAAGTAAGTTACTGAAACTGTTCCCAAATTGTCAATAAATCTTTTTTTTCCCCCCTCCCTGTTTATGCTAAACTTTACCTTAGTGGGTGTTTACTTAAGTTTTTATGGACTCGACTCTTAGCATGTGGCTCATTTGGAAGCACTGTTGAAAGAAAGTAAGTCTCTGACCACTGAGGATCTTCATGATGGAGGTGTGTGTACTATCTGCATTTGTGAGTCTCAACAGGTCGATCTCGATAAGGTAGGTACAAGTACAGGCTTTAAGAAGTTAAGAGTAATTGTGTTTCATTCATCTATTGAAAATTGCATGCTTTCAAGAATGAAAGATGGAACCGGTAGTTTAATCTTGAAGTCCCTATGGCAAGTCATTTGTATTTTCTCATAATTCTCAAAAAAGTAATTAAATTGATGGATTTGATATAGTACTTATGAGATCAGTGAGATAGATATTTTAGTACTGCTGGACGACAAATTTTTGGTCCCCAACTCATCTCAAATACTCAATTTAGTCCTCTTAACTTCAAAAAACATCATCTCAAAGGGAAGAACAAATGAGGAAATTTATGAATTAGAGGACTGAATTGAAAATTTGATACAGAGAACCTGAAATACGGTTGTCCGTACAATCATCCGACTGTTATTAAGTCCTTTGCTTCTGTTAAATACATAATGACAAGCTAATTATGGTTAGTAAATACAATCAGTTTTTGAGATACTGTATTTTAGTTTTTCTTTTTAAGTGAGTCTTAGAAACTGCTGGTTCATGATTTTTGTATTCAATTGTTACAGGTTCGTTTATGGGTTGAAGAGATTCTATGGGATAAGAAATGTGACATGGACGTGTATCGCTGTAAAGGGGTTTTAAGGGTTCAAAACTCTGATCAACTGCATACTTTGCAGGTATCTTTTTGAGATCAAATGCTATTAAAAATTTCAGATGGCGAGTTTACTTTCTCCTATTCCAGCCAAATGGAAATTAAAATTGTAGTGTTCAAATTTTATCATTTTTCTGTTTTTGCAAGGCTGTACTTTGTTGATGTTCTCTTTAGTTTTGTGTTCTGTAACGATGTTGTAGTCTTTTTCCTTTAACTGGTGGAAGTTTTAGCTGCCTTCTATTTTATATGTTTAACCACTTCCTAATAATGGTTAAGCTCTTACTAGGATAATGGTCAGAGTACCAAGTACAGACTCAGGTTGTGAGTAAAGGGCCTGATTGATCACCGACCCTAACCCTTCTCGCTAGGAGAAACTTAACCTTTCAATACATTATTATGCTCTGTTTCTTATGTTAACTGTCTTAGTATGAAGCTTATTTTGCTCAATTCACTTTGTACAATTTGTGCAATTCATGTATTTACTACAAACAATGTCAGGCTGTGAGGGAGATATACGACATTGTCCCAGCTCGCAAATGGAATGAAACAGAAAATAAGATGAATAAAATAGTTTTTATAGGTAAAAGTCTCTTAATCCTAGATTACCCTGGTTAAAGATTTTCAGTAGACGAGACAAGGCCGATTAAACCTGGTTAACTTTGCTCCTATTTTTCAGGTCATAATCTAAATGAGGATGTCCTCCGAAATTCCTTCAGAAGTTGTGTGGCAACAGCGTAGCTTGTGATTCCTGTAAAGCTACGATCAGATAAAAGTGAAAGTGTATTGATTAAATCACATGTAATCTATAGAGATTAGAGCCCCACAAAGGTAAGATTGGCGCCTAATAGCAATTGACCGAATACAACTTGTGTTTCTATGCATTTGGTAAGCATTATATTTAACTCCGCTAGCAATTTACTACTGAAAACGAATTCAATGTGGGCTGACCACTTTTTATCGATAGAAACATTGGACCTTTTCCCTCTCATGAACGTCTCCGAGTACGTCAATGTTCATACTTTATTCAAATCAAATTAAATCTCTTATTCTCTATAAATTTTGATAAAATATTTCATTTATTTATCATATTAGATATAACATAATTAATATGTTGTTAACTATTCATGAAATAAAATTAATATTACACTTTAAATATTTATTTATATTTTAACATAAATAATAAAATATAAACATGATAAATTAATAAAATAGTAAGAAGTTTTATATACAAATTAATTAAAATAATATTAAAATAATCTTATAAATAATAAGCCAAAATTTAATAAAAATGTTAACTTATTATTATATTAAATAAATATCGATTAATAAATTACTAATTTTTATAAAATGAATTAATATTACACAAAGTGGTTATCATATTTAAAAATTGTGAGAGTTTATAAGATAATTACTGATTTTAGTTCCAAAAATTTTTTAGAAACACATAATATTGATTATCTTTTAAATTTAATCATTTAAAAAAATTCAACAACTAAGAGCTAACTCAATTGAATAAAATTTACCCCTCTTTTTTTTGTTTTCCACGAGATATCTTAGGAGGGTCCTAATTATGAGAAAGTACCTTTAAGTCATCCGTATTCAGATTAGTCTCCACTCGAACCGAATAGGCCCTTTACGAGAGACAGCTCTAACCCTAAATTTTAAACAACTGCATACATAAGAATAATTTAAATTCGTTACTTCACTTAAACTAGAAAAGACCCCTACCAACTCACTCGCGGGCTCGGGTTTGAATTGAATAAAATTTAAAAGAAACGCAAGTCAACCAAGGACTAAGGAGCTTACAAGCTTTCTTTAAGTATTCGTTGAGAAAGTTGGTCTTTGGTAAAGTGTACTCGGGCCTAATCTTATTGTCGGCATCTTTCTCTCGCCGCACGTTGGATACTTCCCAGAATTAACCCATCTCTCGGAGGAATCTACAGGTATGCATTTCATAATATGTCATTCTTCAACGCTCAGTGAATAAATCGTCCTCTAGTGACTGGGAACTCAAACCTTTTTATTGTAGTTCGTTACTTTTTTATGACTAGAGAAAAAAATTGTTACTTTCCTTTTGGTTTACAACCAATTTATGTTTCGTGATTTTTTGTTTTATTCTTTCAGTAGGGTTTTTATTTATTTATCTATAGATTTTTGATTGGCAAGTGTAAGTCTCGCTGTTTCGTTTAGTCTTAGAATTTGGAGTAGGAATAATTTGCTAAATCTATGGAATGTTTATAAAGCAATAGTTTGGTAGTTTATCGAATTCAATTTTTCCATTTTCTCCGTAAATCTTCTCCAACTACGAGCCATGAACCATGGTAATTAAGGGTGACGAATATGGTGTTTACCCTCCTTTTTGGTGATTTCAATTGTAGTAATCTTGTCATTTCAGATGAGCAATCCCAGGGAAAAAGGGAATAATTTGGTTTTAGGCGTGAGCAGGTTTTAAAAATAGCGAAAATTTTGAATGACCGAACCATATTGTTGAAACATTCTTCAATTTTGGGTTTGTTATACCCTGAAAATATACGTATAAGATGTCTTTCGAGTGTTCTTGCATCATTTCTGCTTGCTTTGTTCTTGTATCATTTCATGCAAGATAAAAATTTGGAGATGCCACCTGCGTTAACAGGCTGTAGTGCAGATATGTTTTTTCTGTTGGAATGTATCTGATCTTTTCAGGGTTTTGTTTATATGATATTTGATAAACAATTTCAAAGAAAATAGAGTGGACAATGCCAAACTTGCACATGGGAAGATGTGAAGCATAAACGTTGATGCAACTGTGCTTGCTTTTCAGGCAGTAACTATCATTCAAGGAGGAGAATCCAGTGCCTCTGGACAATTCAAAATTTCCTCAAGATGGCTTTGGTTGTAATGTGTGGCCAGCCCTGCAGCGGGAAGTCCAGAGCCGTGAGTTGCCTTGCTGAAACTCTCAGAGAATCAGAATCAAAATTGAATATTAGGATTATTGATGAAGCTTCCTTCCATCTTGATCGCAATCAGAGCTATGCCAGTATGCCAGCAGAAAAGAATTTACGAGGAGTGCTCAGATCTGAAGTTGATAGATCGGTATCAAAAGACAATATAATCATAGTAGACTCTTTAAACAACATTAAGGGTTACAGGTATGAGCTATGGTGTTTGGCTCGTGCTGCTGGAACAAGATACTGTGTTATATATTGTGATGTGGAAGACAGTCAGTGTCGAAAGTGGAATGATCAACGAAGGGAGAAGGGAGAAGCATCCTTTGATGCCTCCATATTTGATGACTTAGTGCGAAGGTTTGAGAGACCAGATAGCAGAAATCGATGGGATTCTCCTTTGTTTGAGTTATGGCCAAGTAAAAATGAAATCCAGAAATCTTGTGATGCCATTTTAGATGCTGTTTCATACTTAACAAAAAAAGTGGACTCCAAGAGTCGGCATGTTAAAATTTTGCAGCCAACAATTGCTACACAAAGCACACGGTTTTCTGAGGCAAATTCCTTATATGAATTGGACAGGGCAACACAAGAGGTGATGAATATGATTGCTGAAGCACAATCCCAGGCTGTTGGAGGACCCTTAAGTGGCATTTCTCTTGGTCAGGGCTTACCAACTCTCAATGTCTCAAGATCAATTGGACTGCCTGAGTTACGTAGACTAAGGCGCACTTTCATAAAGTTGACAGGCCAAACAAGTTTAAGTGGACCATCCCCTCCTTCAGATGCGGAGAGTGCAAAAAGGATGTTTGTTGATTACCTGAACAGGGAATTAGCAACTGCTTGAGTGCAGGAAAATAGGGAAGATATTGCTGCCCTTATCTTTCTTCAGAATAAAAAACATAGGGATCGTATTGTAACCTCTGATTTCAACATATTATACCAAAATTTGTGGCTAACAGGCTTGTCTTTGGGATATTTTAACATTTATACTTTTTCTTGTGATGAGTAGACGTAGGAAAAGGATGTTATTTATTTTAAAAGTTAATCTTCAAGCTTATTAGATTGTTTCTTTCCTTTCTATTATGGTTTCATGTACACTCTTCCATTCAATCAAAACCATTTCTTCTAAGACATTTTGGCTAAATCCCCTCGAGTTTCCTTTGAAAAGAAAAGGGATGAACAGTGGTTGACTTTACATTAACTTGCATATCTTGATTGACTATTCATAAGGATGGCAATTTGTTGAATTGGATCGGATTAGGCTTATTGCAATTCTTTCTAAAATGCAACTTGAGTTAGGGTCGAAATTCGATCAAACTTGACTAAGCTGCCCGTGCTTCAATTTGATTGCATTTTAAGCGGTTCAAAGCTTGCTCGAGGCTCAAATTCTTAATTTTTAACCTAATCCAATTTAGGACTCGATTTGACCTATCAAAGCTTCAAATTTTCGTACTCCTCGTTGATATATCGATGATCGACTCCTTTGATATTGTCCTCTGTCTTCCTCATCAAATCTACCATTGCCAAACAGGATAACTAACAAGAAAAGACACAGACATCAAAGATCCAAACTTTTCACACGTCATCAAAACTCTCAACTCCTTTGATATTTGCCCTCTCCATCTTTGTCGCCAATTATTCTAATACCAAACATAAGAGATAACAAACATGAGAAATAAAAGACATGATATAACATATAATAAAAAATGGTAGAAATTAAAAATAAAGAATTAGGAGATTTTTTTTTAAAGTTTCATAATCTTTAGAATTCTCGAAAAATGTCCTTACAGTTTTTTTTTCTAGAAAAATCCTCTAGGTTAACTTTTATTAAAATAATAATGAAAATTTCCCTAGCCTCAAAATACCAATTAGTTTAACCTAATTTTTTCCTCGATGAATGCCCTTTGTTACAAAAATGAGACTAAAGATATCTTCAAATCGGGTCAGATTCCTATTATTTTGTGCCTACTATGTTTTATAAGTATCCATCCATTCAATTTCTGTGGGCCTATTTATTAGATAGATTAATGCTCATAAAATAGGATAGGTACAGAGTAACAGAAACAGATGATCTGTTCCCTTTCAAATCCCCAGCTCTTCATTTGCAAGAATGAAGGTTAAAGAAGTCAAAGTTCAAAAACTATTAAAGGTACGTTTTAAAATTTTTTAATTTCTGGGATATTTTTGTCTTTGTATTTCAAGCATTAAAGGTTTTGTGTTGAAGGAACAAATTTGTCTTTTGAGTTGAACTTAATTTGTCTTCGCATTGCCCTCATTTCTTCTTGTTCTTCTTTTCTCCTTCCTTTTGATAGCTTCGGCTAGCCCTCATTATCAGTCTATTCAATGTCTTATAAGATCCCGGTATCATTTTGAAGCTCATTTACATCCCCCAACAATGCCTCTTATTCATTAGTTTTAGAGTACACTTTGCAAGGCCTGAGGCTTAATATAACTTGCATTCTTAAACTTATTTTCATAATCACCCCAACAAATGTTTCCTACATTTAGGTTGTTGTTCTTTGCATCTGCAAATTTGGGTTGGATCTTAGGATTCGAAGTGGTAGAAATGAGTATGAAGTTCTTTCTTATGTTTCTGTTCTCCCATTTGTCATCCTTGATGTGATTAATATGACTATAACTAATGTTGATGTAGAAATAAGTGTACATGGGTGCAAACTGGTGCAACAATTGATGAACACTATTATCAACTTCTAAAACTTCTTTGATTTTGGTGTGAAAAACTACAATTGAAAATCTTATTTAAATATGGAATAAAATTGCTGGAAGAAATTACGACATCTGGAACTACTATTGAATTTTTTGATTAAAAATAGCCTCATGTTGTATTATAATTTCATCCATTCATTAATGAAACTACAAGTTGCAAAGTAGGCATTGTTGCCACAATTACAATAATATAAGTGGTCTTCCATATGGTTGACTATACTACTAGATGAATTTGTAGTGTCATTCAATCTTATCTTTTAAAGTTTGAAATTCAAATTTTGAGAGATAAATGACCATGTTGATGGTCGTGTTCTTCAAATAAATGTGTGATACTTTTTTGAGCTATCACTTACACAGAGACAAGCATGCTCTACGCAACACACGAGTGTTCTACAGGAAATACTCAGCATGCCTCAAGACTCTCCATCATTGCCATGTTGACGTCTTGCACTCCATAACTCAATCAAAAAAGCTCCAAACCACTCCAAACTTATCTTAATTCATACCTTTTGCTTCAAGTGAGTGAATTAGACCTAGAAACAAAATATGAACAAAAGTAAAAAAAAGTATAAAATATTCAAATAATTAAGAAAAATGCATTAAATATGTGACTAAAAATTTGACTAAATCAGCACTTATCAACTTCTTCACATTTAAGCATTTATTTGTCCTCAAGCAAAGAGTAATTCTAATCCATCGTCTATTCATAATATCCCCTTCTTTTTCATTTCAACCTATCTACCTACGCTTTAAATGTCAGGCCTCAAGAATCAAATCAAAATATAATTAGAATCAAGTAATCATAGAATAAATTTCACAAGACAAAACCAAAAATTATATTTTGATAAACCTTTCGAAATTAAGTGTCATAGAATTTAACACTCTCATATAAAAGATTCACTCAATTCACTCAAAGTGTTTAGTGTGAACATCATTGAAACTCTCAAATCAATAAATAAAAGATGTCTTAACCATAGGCTTGTTAACATATCACATCTCCACTCTTATAAAATAAATTAGAGGTAAAAATCAAAAGGTCTTTCAATTAAGATGTAGGGAGGTTTAGATGAGGATTGGAAATGATACATTTTGAGTTGATCAAAATGAAGGAAATTGCATAAAGAAGATCATACAAAAATTTCATTTAACTAAACTTAAATATCCACATAGAATATAAGTAAGGTGCAAACACATCATATATCTTCTCTTTATCCTTCTAATAACTACAACAAATTAAAACATTTTTTTAATTTTTTCTTTTTTTAGCTTATAAGGAGAATATATCAAATATTGATAAGTAACACATGAGAAGATGTAACTTCAAATACATAAGCTTACACCTTTTCTCATTCTTGATAGTTTTTAATCTAATCAATACTTTTACAATCAAGTAAACATAATCCTTTAAGGTGTAAAAATAAATATCAGGTTAATGACAAAAATGGTTATCAGATTATATCGTGGTTAACACAATCTGAAGAAAAGTATAAGGCTCAAAATTTGTTATATCTAATGGATAAAAATATGGTGAGGTCAAATCAAAGAAATAGGCTAAACAAAAATGTGATATAGGTACCTTTTTCATCTCAATGCCTCTAATGTAAAAAATATGGTCTCAACTTATATAATAAAAGTAAGTTTTAGGATTATCCAACTATGTATGATATTCATACAACAAACAAAAATATAATATAATATAATGACAATAAATGCTCATAATCTCCAGACCTCACAATTTAGGCTCACGTGTGAAAAATTCAAAACATTTTCTTCCAAATTGATAATCAAAGCAGTCATTCATTGTGAAAAATAAAAATCCATCTAATCATGCTTTAATCACCACGTATGATAGCTTAATTCAATGATTCACAGCAACTAAAATGCTTTAAGATAAGACTCAATAAATTAGAGATCATTATATAGAAGTGTAAATAAATAAAATTAAAATATGTTTGTATATATATATATCAAAAACTATACCCCTTCCTCACACATAAAATTGTACATTGTCTTCAATATATATAATAAAGCCCAGAACGAATAAAAAAGTAATCAACATGAAAAAAGGTAAAGTAAACTGGTACTTCCTCTGTTTATAAATCTACAAGTTTGTATTCGCAATGTGATTTCCATCTATTATTATCTTTGCAAAAATAAAACAAAACAAAACAAAATATTAAAAAATAGCAAGAAAATAAAAGAACATAATCTATTTATACATATGAAAAGAATTATGGTTTAGTATATTTACAATGATAAAATAAAATAAATAAACACTAAAATATTAGTTTAGTAAGGCTAATCCCTTACTAACTCCAAGACAAAATAAAATAGAAAAATATACAAAAATAAAAATTAAATAAAAAAGAAACAAAAATGCCTTATCAAATATTATAAGACTTTTGAACAATCTAAGTGACCATATTAGACTCTTAGTCTAATAAGTGGCCATTCATCTACTTAAGATTTGCCTCTATCAGGAGATTCGTTTGTGTGATAGGAGTGTGTCAGTCTCAAGTGTCTTACAATGCTACCTCTATAGTAGCTGGAGCATTCAATTGTTGATGATTCGGTGATAATGTAGCAACTCTCATCGATAAAGGTGGTACTGCAAATCCTAAGTGTCTTGCAATCCATATAAGCGTCTCCTCCATTTATTAATCCTACACCTCTAACTATGTTACTCTAGTATATCGAGGTAGTTCCTTTTTACTCCATCTGTAACTCCAAGCTCCCAAGCTCCCATTAAAATGTAGATTGGTCCCCGTTGACCTAACATCTCGAGGGTGATAGGCACCATTTGATGCGTCAATGCCATCCTAGGTAGTTGTTCTAGTAGTCCCATACATCGAATTAGTCTAGCCATGCATAGGCCCATATAGGTAGCTCTCACTCTATTTTCGTTTGCCTGATACTTTAAAAACTGGGCCAATGCGCTTATGAGTTAGATAAGGAACCTCTTTATAATACTGTAGAGGTAAGACATATCGCCTTCCCCACCACTCCAATGTTATCTCCTCTCCCATTGATCGTGTAGGGAATTAATGCATACACTGATGGAGTTATGTAAATATAGTGCCCTGGAAAGCAAGTGTATTTACATGTAACTTTATCTTCTTCAGTTACAATTTTGTAATGAAAATATTTATTATTAATAAAACAAAAGAGTTTGGTTTTTATGAGCATTATAATCTAGTCATAAGGTACCAAGATTCTTTTGTAAGTAATATACATATACATAGAGATGTACGGGAAACATGTATATTATAAGAATCTAAAATAATAGATTTACAGTTGAATAATCAAGTTGGTCGCTTGATTATGGTTTAGACTGTAGTGTTGCGATTTATCTCAATGTAAGTAAAGGAGTTTACTTCAAGGGAATGAAGAGTTTCATATCATGATACTAGTTGACTATCGATAATGGAACTATTAAATAAATCTAGAATCAAGTATGATTTCAGGAATAAAGTAGGCCGTTGCTTTAGTCTTAAAAGTTAAAACATACATTTTAGCATTTGCTTATTATGGACCACAATCTTGATGAGTGGTGAACTCATATGTGTGTTTCATTATAATTCTTGATATGATCTAAATGGATTTTTACAGAGTATTAACCCAGTGTCTACATGTTGGAATTATTAATTAAAACATGCCTCAAGGAACATTCACTCAAATAAAGAGTTTATAGTAATATCATCACTTCAAGGTGTTTTATGGAGATTGGTGATTAAACTGGCGCCAGGAGTTTGACGGACTAGCTACCCATCAAGTCTTAACACCAAGATGAGATCTTGTGTGTTAATCACCATATAGAATAAAATAGGAGACCTAGAAGGAAAAACCAACAAAAGGGCAAAACGATAATTTTATCCTTTGTTATGCGGATAGCTATAATAAGGTTCAGAATAGGGTTTGCAATTGGACATATTATTTGAAATATGCGTTCTCATAATATTTAGCAATTCAAGAGTTCAACTAATTGTCTTTAGTAGAATGACATTTAATTAATAAGCTAGAATTAATTTTAATGAGATAAAATTAATTATAGGCTTATTGGAGCTTGAATTATTTAAGTCTAATAAGATTCCCTATATTGGACCCTGAAATTTTATTTCAATTATTTTCGATTTATTTGTTTGATTATTTTTTAAGTTTAGTCCATTAAATTAGCAAGTATGAATAGAAATTAGAAATTAGAAATTCGAATGAAGTGTTAGGATTAAGTTAGAATTAATATGGTGTTTAATGGGTTAAAAGAGTTAGTAGAAAAAAAACAAATTTAATGAAAGAGGGATAAATATGGAAGGATTAGTTAAATGAGGGGCAAAATGGGAAGAAAGACCAAAGAAATGGTCTTGAATTAATGAAGAGAAGAAGAGAATTCATGAGCAGCCAAAGAGGGAAGGAGAAAACATGGGAAAGAGAGAAGAGAAGAGAAAAATCGTGGGAGAGGAGAGAAAGGAGAAAATCGTGAGAGAGAAAGAAAGAAAAAAGGAAGAGAAAATTAAGCTTGTTAAGGTAAGTTAATCATCTTCTTCTTCTTGCTTTGTTAGAGAAGGAGTTAAAGAGAGAAAGAGGTTTTGTGTAGTGAATGAAAGGGTGTTGTGTTGGAAGAAGATGGTTTAAGGGAAACTATTTGATCTTAGGGTTTCTAAACTAGGTTTTGGGTTTTCTAACCTAGATGGACTATAGGTAGGCTAGGTTTGAGTTTGATTTGTGTTGATTTCATTTGTTGTGATTATGGAAGTTTTAGGGGATTTCTAACTGAATTTGTATTAAATGAGAATTTTGGTTATGTTAGGAAATCAAGAAAGACCTATCTAAGAGCAAGAGGAAGGGCACAATTGAGTTTGAATTTTCAAGCGAAATAAGGTAGGTAAAATATTTATGGTTATTGTGTAAATAGGCAATGTGCCTATGTGTGTGTGTATATGCTTGAATTGCTAAATTGTGAATTGCTGTGATGTGGAAAATGCATTATGATGTGTTTTATGTTATGCATTGAAAGATGTATAACATTTTGATATAATTAAATTGCGAGTATGATTATGCTATGCCTTGGAATTGTATCATGGCATTTTGATTTAAATGAAAATATGAATTTGTGATTGATTGAATTGAGCATGAGAGTTGATTGTGTTTGGGCAAGAGTGAAACCGTTTCGTAGTCACGTGCACGTCGACATAAAGCCTTTTCCTGGCTGCTCGCTTGTGGCATACGAGATCTAAAAAGTGGACTCGTTTTGTTCACGGTATAAACTCCGGTTTCTTCGTTTTGTTCCACGGAACTCTCGAGCCATTTGTTTGTGAATTTGCATTTTGATATGTTAAGTCATGATAAAATTTGACTGTTATGCTTTGATGTTAAATTACATCCAATATGTTTATGTGATGATGTATTGAATTATGAGTTATGAATTAGAATTGTGAATGTTGAACTTACAATGCTAGATTAAGATAAGACATGTATGCTTATATGAATATTCACATATATGTTTGATTGTGTGGCTTGTTGCCAATGGCTATAAATATATTAGCCACTGAGCTGTGTAGCTCAACCCATCATTTTTCCTCCTCAGGTGCAGAACAAGAAGGTTAGCAATCCTTGCAAGGCATTCGGAAACTCTAAGATAGTTAGAAATCTTTTGTACTAAGTTAGTAACTATAACTTTTGAGGATAGCTTTATAAGCATATCAACATGAGCATTCATTTCACTTTTGTATTTTGGTATTAGGCCAAAGGTATGGCTTTTGATATGTATCTAAAGCTGTTCAATTCTTTGAATTAAGAAAAGAAAGGGGGTTTCGATGAAGATCTATGGTATATGTTCATTATTAATTTCCTTGTTTAGATTGTGAATTGTTGTTAGCAATGGACTTGGATGTGTAAATTGTGTTGACGGTTTGTTGGGTTCTGGGTTTTGTCTAAGGGTTTTGCCGTGGCGGAGTTCAGAGTTCGTCGCAGTGAACCTCTTCAGGAGGGAGTATTTATGTTGAATTTTGTTACTTCACCGTGGTGAGGCCCGACTTTCTCCGTGGAAAAATTTTCCCGAACGGTTTTCTCGTTGAACCTCGGGAGTTCGCCGTGGCGAACTTTTCCCGAGAGGTGCATTCGAAAAGCCTTGTGGTTTTGCCGCGACAAGGCCAGACTTTCATCACGGCGAACTACTCAAGAGGAGGCTTCGCAGCGGCGCACTACTCAAGAGGAGGCTTCGCCACGGTGAACATCTAGTACGCCCCGACGAGCCCTTCCCTGCTCTGAAATGCCATCTATTTTCCTTCTGTACCCGGCCCCAACACCTCGTTTGGCTTCAAGGAAGGTTATCAAGAAAAGTAAGAAATATAAATGGAGATTTTAAAGCCCATGATTGAATGTTGGGCTTGTACTAATTAATGGTTAATTAGAAGCCTAAATGTACATTTAGAAATGGGCTAGACTTTGGTTTAATTTAATTAATTAGATTAATTATATTAAAACAAATTTTTTAAAGAAAGGAGAAGGAATTTCAGTTTTTAATGGGCTGAATGTACAGCTGCACATTTGGCATTGAATTGCTAAATAAAGATGGTATTTATCATGCATTATCATCATTAAATGGAGTAATGATCTTACCATTAAATGGTTTAATGGTTATCTTTTAATGATAGCATGTAACCTATTAGCATTCATTGGATTAAAGAAGAAAGAGGTAGATTGGATGGACCATCTTCCTTCTTTCATCATCCAAAACCGAAATTGATAGGTCTTATTTAGGTTAATAGTCTTTTCATATAGCCATCTTAAAGACAAATGAGAAGAGTCTCATTTATTGGCTTCTTTATGATTGATTAAAGAAAGAAGTGATGCATTTGATGCAAAGCTCTTCTTTCCTTTGAGGTTAACCGAAATTGTGAGTGTGTAAGAAAGGGTTCTTGCATTGTTTTGACTAACTCTCTCCTCTCACCTATTGTAGTGCCCCCTTACCCTAGGGTACATACCGGGATGCCTTGAAGACATTCCAGCACATAACCTATGATAATGGTGCGCTACGTTCAATCATAATATTCACTTAACATGGCATTATCTATCTTTATTCTCTTATAAACATCATAAGGAAAGTCACAATATTTTAAAACCAAAATTTTCTCATTTCATTTCATAAAAATCGAATATTTACAATGTATCTTTCAATGTCTATACCGATGCATCATCATAGCCTAATACAAAAATGTGCTACATGAAAGAGGAAGATACACAAAATCTATCTAATCTGTCTATATCCAACTGATCGACCTTTGAGCCATTTCTTCTTGTTCCCAAAAGTAAAAGTCTACACTGTTTGTCGCATCCCTCAGTAGCTAATATCGTCACTCGGTCCTGAAAAATCAAAGTTGCAATCTTGATGAGTTTTGCGAACTCAATGAGGTAACCATCATCGATGGTTCACTCAATTCATGCATCACATCAATATACGTAACATCTTTTTTCATATCCATAAAATGTCACATTTCACTTTCAGAGCAATCATCTTATTCCTTTCGTTTATATACAATACATATATCAAGTATAAATGCAATGCACGTGAGACTCACTTTCATTTATTATTGTCGTTGTGACTGAGTGCCTTTTTACTAGCTCATATCCCTTAGTAAATACCGAGCTGTGTGAAATTGTGTCCCATATCCCTTAGCGGATACCGGGTACATTTACAACTGAGCCTGAGGCTCTAATCACAATCCGAGCTTTAAGCTCTTTATTTTGGCAATTCCAGTTACAACTTCCTTTATCTTGCATGCAGTCATATGATGAATGTTTCAGATAACATATTCTCAGTCAATCACATGATTAATCATTCACACTCAGATCACATTTATCATTAGACCTTTGTCCGACATTCAACAAAATTGTTGAGCAACATTTATTTCATCACATTCACATTCAAGGAGCACTTCAATAACTCATTCATACACCAAAATCTTCAGACCTTCATTGTCCAGAATCAACACAATTAATTCACATTCATTCAATAATTCAAACATAATATAAAGCAAACAAGTAAAAGGGAGAGACTATCAAGGTTACTCACAGGTCACTCTTGAAGCTAAGGCCTAGAAGTTCCGGCAACGTCTGGACGTTGACGTTCCAGTTGCTCCTCTATAACAACAATATACACATATCACAAGTTGGCACAATTGTAAGTGTTTTATAATGCACATGTATGTATATAAAATATGCACAATATAGACATCTATATTTCCAATCTCATATAAGTACCATGTATACTTATGGTCTATACCTCAATAAAATCATTAGAATCCCAATTCATAACTCATTTGATCAAATCCAGATTTTTCCTAAAACACATCTTTGGGTCTACAGTGCATGATCAATCGTACAATGAAAATGAAGAAATTTTGGAACACTTTCTCTTTGAGAATTGACCTCCTATCTCTTAAGTTTCTAATGACACCAAAATCATTCAATTTGGTTCAGTATTGTGAAAGTTATACTCCAATTATTTTCGGACTGCTTTTATTATGAGACAGTGCCCTGTATTCAACTTCCACTAAGAAATTGAAATTCTTAGAGTCCGATTTAGAATTTGATTTCTTCATAAAAGTTGTATCCCTATATCTCTAGTTTACTCCAAATCAAAATCATTCAGTTGGGATAAATACAGAACAAGATATTCCCAAAATATCAAAACATGTTCAGTGCAGAGAAAAGTTTGTCGCGGCGAACCCCGAGAGAAATTCTCGCGAAAATTTCACAAGTTCGCTACGGCGAAACCTAGAGTTGGCCGCGGGACTTTCTTGAAAGGAATCCTAGCCAAAACCTTCAAGTTTGCTGCGGCGAAGCAAGGAGTTTGCCGCAGTGAACTTTCACAGATGCATACCCAGTTTTTCAAATTCAGGTCAGATTTTGAGACTTTTCTAGACAGAATTTGAATTCGAATTCTCATGAAAAATGTAGCTATATGTCTCTAGTGTAATCCAAATTAAGAATCATCTCATTTGGATAACTAGAGAAAAAGTTATGGCTAAAAGACTGAAGCATACTCAGTGAACATTTTCAAGTCAATCATCTTCAAACTTTCCAGATTTCACACCTAACATAACTTGTACAAAGATCACCATTTTCAACTTCATTTACTCCTCATCCTCAAATCCATTTCATCTCAATATTATTCACCAATAAAGCATGATCTAAATTTAATCATTAACCCAAAAACAAGATGTGTTCATGTACCTATTCATCAACTTCCAATTATCATTAAAACATCTTTTTCACAACCAATCCATCTTAAAAACATGTGTAGCATAACTCATAATTTCTTACTTATTATATAAAACACCAATCATCCATAAAACAACTCCTAACCCATTATTTAGCATTTATATGAAACAAAATCTCTCTCTCTCTCTCTCTCTCTCTCTCTCTCTCTCTCTCTCTC
>JAOSBL010000003.1:13416887-13428689 GCA_027568915.1 Erythroxylum roraimae | reverse complement strand
TGCTGTATAGGGGATGGACCAATCGATCCGCGGGTTGTCCTGAATGGGTCCGGGCCTAGCACGGTCGGCCCGACCAATATTAATATTCTTGAAAGAGTAACATTATGCAAACCAAAAGCAGTAAAGAACATCACATATTCTTTTTATTCAAAATATATATTAATATTCTCAATTAATGCAACTTAAAATAACCAACATACTAAAAGCCTGTCTCTCGTCTCTGTCTTCTTTGTACTCTCTCTATAACTGCAAAATCTAGAATGTTAATTGTTATTGCCTTGGCAATTCCTCTCCTTCTCGTTTCTCTGTCAATCTCCGCCCTCTATTAATATGGTGTGGTCTACTCAAGCCTTAATATGGCGTAGTCGATGGGATTTCGCCGCCTCATTTTTTAAGTGAACTTTTTGGAGGTTATTAATCTACCTTCTTCTTCCTATACAAGGTCTAACAGACATAATTTTTTGTTGACAGGAACCCGCGAGTTACTTCACCGAGATTGGGAGGTGCACATTCAGCACGTACACCGCAAAGGCAACCAATGCGTCGATACACTGGCATACCTCGCAGGCTTGGCAGAACCTGGCGTCCATTTCCTTCAAGCTCCTCCATTACCTGTCCTTCACAGGCTCCACTAAGACAAGCTAGGCCTTTTGTACCACCGAGTTGCGCGTTAAACACATGCTTGTGTTTTGTTTCGTTTTTCCTCAAAAAAAAAAAATCTCCACCCTCCATTACCACCGTCGGAGTTACTTTTGAAAATATGTAGGGATGTCAATGGGTCAGACCGAGCAAGGGCCATCGCTGGCCTAGCCCTGCCTGATCAACGAGTTGGGTAGCCTGTGACCCGACTCAACCTTATATATTTTTTAAAAAATTATAAAACAACAACGTTTCTGGCGTTTTGGTCGGACTAGTCCAGTTGCACTCAACCCGTGGCCCAGTCAGCCAAAACAATTTTGATTGTCACCTGGTCAACCTGAGCTAAAATGTTGGGTGGAGAGCGTGAAAGTTGGACGTCACAATGTGGGATATTTTCTTTGTCCAATGCCAATCAAACATTTTTCTTCGAATGAAGATCCAGCCAGTTGATTATCATACATCAGAAGAACCATCAAGTTGGTTGGAGCCAGTAAAGACTACGGAGAACTCCTTATTTTTGGTTCTTCATGGTTCATTATTTAACCGACTAGTTTTTACTCACAACGGTTAAAAATAAAAATTAAACTAAAAACAGTCCAATTTGTACTTAACCCGGTTAACCTGACCAATCTAGTTCGATTTTTTTCATAATTGATTAAATCAATTAAATTACTACCGCGATCCAAGTTTCTATAAATCTATATTTTTTTCAGGCGTTATTTGCAGTTTAAGTTAGAAATGGGTTACAAGTAAATTGATAACTTTCAAAATTGTACTTTCAATTAGAAATGAAATTAACATCTCCCTTCTTTCTATAAGTTAAACCAAGAATTTTCACAATCTTAGTATAGATAATTATTACATTGTTCTCGTATTACTTGTTTTACAAAATAAAGATCAGTAAAATAAGTTATAGAAAAAGGGGTTTTAAAATGGACAAATTGCAGATATTCTCTGCTACAGTTACAGAAGAAGCGGCATGATTTGTCTGCTTAGTGTCTGCATCCTTTCTAGTCCCAGATGTGAGAGGCTTACGTATTAGTGATAGCATTTTAGAGAAAGAAAGACCGTTGTAATTGTTCTCTGCTAAAAATAGACATTTATGTTTATCTGTCTCTCTCTCCCATCTTAGTCTCTCTTCTCTTCAATTGTCGTGTCATTTTGTATTTGAGTCTCCATCACCCAAATTGTTATTATTCCCACAAAAACCCTATAACCCATTCTCTTTTTCCATCATCTCTCGTGTTCTTTCTGATCTGATCTGTTCTTTTTTCTTTTTCTTTCTCGAGATCTGTAGTTTTCTAGTTTAATGCAAAAACTGATGCTTTTTCACTTTTTCTTTGAGAATTCTTTGGTCTTTAATCATCAAAAGTGAAAAGTGAGTTCCGGACATCCGTCTGTTTGCCGGCTTTTTTCTCTTTGGTTTTTTATTTTGTTTTTATTGAACATCTGAAAAACAGAATGTTGGAGAAATGTAAAATGATTAAAAAGATTGACTATTTTTTGTTGGGTTCTTGTTTCGACTTTAATGTCAGGTTGATCTGATTGGTTTGCCACCAGATGCTGCTCTCACATTGCTTAATTTCTCAATTCTCTGTTGTTGTTGAAACACTGGCAAGTAGTGAGTTTACTTTTTTTTGTGACAATTGTGTGAATTGTCGATTTGTTGCGAGAAACTGACATTGGGGTTTTGGATCTCAATACCCGTTTCGAATTTTGAGACTTGGAGAAGTGGGGTTTTGATTGGTCGATGATCGATCTTCGTATGGTATAGGAGTGTAAAGGAGGTCTTGTTCGATGCTTGTAGGGATTGCTCGGGTTCATGGTAACGTACATAGAAGCCTGCATGTTATGATTGTCCATGGCTTTCCAAGCTCCTGTAGAGTGGGTTCCATAGTCATTTAGTTGAATTTTGAGACTCTTCAACAATTTTGGACATGAGAAGCCACTGGTTCAATAAACTATCTGTCACTTCTGGACCTATACCGAGGCGTCGGTGGTTGCTATTGATTCTTGTTGCTGCGATTGCTCTAATTGTAATCTTAGCATCAAGTACTTCAAGTGATTTTGATCCTGTGCCTGCCACTCCTGTGCCTGACATTTATTCCAATTTTAGGAGGCTAAGAGAGCAAACTTCACTTGACTATTTGGACCTGAGAACTCTGTCACTGGGATCTACTCGACAAAAGGAACTTGAATTTTGTGGAAGAGAGAGAGAGAATTTTGTGCCTTGTTATAATGTTACTGCAAATTTGTTGGCTGGGTTTAAAGATGGAGAGGAATTTGATCGGCATTGTGACATGTCAAGACAGAGGGAGCGGTGTTTAGTTCGCACTCCAAAGGACTATAAGATTCCACTTAGGTGGCCTGTTGGCCGGGATGTGATATGGAGTGGAAATGTGAAGATAAGCAAAGATCAATTTCTTTCGTCTGGAAGCATGACTAAAAGGTAATAGCAGATGTGATTTTCTGTTCTGTGATAAACAACTCATTAATGTCCCACAGATTCACTGATATTCGTTAATGATCTTATAGGTTGATGTTACTCGAAGAAAATCAAATTGCTTTTCACTCTGACGATGGATTGATCTTTGATGGTGTCAAAGATTATTCTCGCCAGATTGCAGAGATGATTGGATTAGGGAGCGACTCTGAGTTTCTTCAAGCTGGTGTAAGTCCTCTTTTATTCTCCTAAGCTCTTAGCTTGGAGTTTGGTCTATAAAAGCAGTAGCAACTTTTGATTATTGAACATTGTAATTTCTAGTGTAAAATGCTCATGACCATATTGATATCTATGATTTGACTTTTGACTTACCTTTTCAATTTCAAATAGATGTCTATGGTTTTTTGATTGTCCAGCATTAATTGCAGGTGCAAACTGTATTAGATATTGGTTGTGGATTTGGTAGCTTTGGAGCTCATTTGGTGTCGCTCAACTTAATGCCGATCTGTATTGCTGCATATGAAGCAACAGGCAGTCAAATTCAGCTTTCCCTTGAGAGGGGCCTTCCAGCTATGATTGGGAATTTCATTTCACGCCAACTTCCATATCCATCACTCTCTTTTGATATGGTTCATTGTGCACAATGTGGTATTTATTGGGATGAAAAAGGTATATAATATAGGATAGATAGATAATAATGTCAACAAATAGATAAAAACTTGGGTGGACTGTGAATAACCTTACATTACTAAGTTTCCGTATTTAAGATGTGAAAATAGAAGCATAGATTTAAGAATCACTCCTAAGGTTTGAACATATTAAACCGAACTTACAAACGATGTATATACATATATATAGACTTGCCCAATTAATCCTATTAAGGGAATGAATCAACTTTATTTTTCCCTAATAAGCCTTTGAACCCTAACATAAATGAAAAACACCTTAAAACAAACTTCTTCTAATTCAACTCCTAATAAGAAATATGTGAACTAAAGAAAATAGATTAAAAACAGACTATTAAAGAAAATAACACTTGAAACAGACCATTTTGCACAATGAACAGTGCACAACTAACACTACCCGAACTAGTTCATATGCCTATCAGTATAACTGAAGTTTCTAAATCTGGTAATTTTTCATGATAGTTAATCATGGCTGCATTTTAAATACATAGGTTATTACAATAAACATGATCAGCTACAGCTTCTTGCTCGTTACAATCATTTTCCTATGGTGTCATACTTTTGCTTCTCTGTGGTGCTTTGCCACCCAACTTTGATTTGGAAATGGCGTTAAATGTCTTTATTGAACTACCTGTCCTTCGTGATTGATAATAAGAATGAACCCAATGGTGCTCCTCCAGGAGCAATTTATACATTATGGTTTTGGGGAAAGAATTTGATGATTTAGTATCAAGTTTCAGTTATTTCCTGTTTCTAATAAGTACATCAATTACATCATTGAAAGCAGTGCTACTTCCCCCTTCTGAATTGGTGAATTTAGTGGTCACAGAACATTTTGAGTATCAATATCCCCTACCTTCTCAAAGTTTGAGTATCAACAATTGCAGCCTTGTCTGTTCCATTGATAGTCTTCACTGATCCTAAGTTGAAGGGTAGCATTCATTGTCCATCTTTGGTTTCTGATAGTGGTTAATAAAACAGATGGTAAATTCCTTATGGAAGTGGATCGGCTTCTAAGGCCTGGAGGTTACTTTGTGTTAACCTCACCAACAAGCAAGCCACGTGGTGGTTCATTGAGGATGAAGAAGAGAAGCATGCTAACTCCTATAGAAGAATTCACTGAGAGAATCTGTTGGAGTCTTATGGCTCAGCAGGATGAAACATTTATCTGGCAGAAAACTGCGGATGTCCATTGCTACAAGTCTCGGTGAGGACTGAGGACATGTTGACCAGTAATAATTTTCTTGTCTAGGTCAAATGAATGCAATTTTGGGTGGATGTTTGAGTTGGGGTTAGCTGGTTTGCATCTATTCATTACACTTTCCTTCATTTCCTAAACTATTAATTTACTAATTATAGGTATTCCATTGCTTCCCTTTTGTTTGAAACTGCAGCAAGCAAGATGCAGCACCACTCTGTGATGACAGGCAGGATATTCCATCTTATTATCAACCTCTTGTCTCATGTATAAGTGGAACCACTAGTAAACGATGGATTCCCATCCAGAACAGATCCTCTGTTTCCAATTTTGGCTCGGCTGAGCTTGACATTCATGGAAAGTACTGTTTCAAATTTCATTTTGATCTCTTTAGCTTCACAACTTCATTTATCGTATCTAATATCCTCATGACCTATCCACGGTCTTCTCTTCTTTCTTTAATTTTTCTTGAAGATTTATTAGCCACCTTATATACATGCCTGTCTTACTTAGTAGATTCATTTTATCCTTGCAGGAGTTGAACTTGATGATTTCTTAGAAGACTTGCAGATATGGCGATCAGTTCTGAAAAACTATTGGTCTTTGCTTACACCTTTAATTTTTTCAGACCATCCTAAGAGGCCTGGTGATGAAGATCCACTACCTCCATATAACATGATACGGAATGTGATGGACATGAATGCTCATTATGGGGGTCTGAATGCTGCTTTTCTGGAGGACGCGAAAGCACTGTGGGTAATGAATGTTGTGCCTGTCAATACTCTCAATACACTTCCTCTCATACTTGATCGGGGTTTTGCTGGTGTTCTGCATGACTGGTATTTATTTTTTTTCCTTGCCTAAACAGAAGTGTGCAATTGTATTCTGTTGTCTTTTTTCTCTTGTCCTTTCTTTCTCATGGTTCTACATTTGAGATAGCTACTATTTTTGTCTCAAAATTTTCTTTACATACATGATGGTTCCCAGGTGTGAGCCCTTCCCAACATATCCCAGAACTTATGACATGCTTCATGCGAATGGACTTCTCTCGCATCTTAGTTTTGAGAAGTGTGGCATGATGGACTTAGTTTTAGAAATGGATCGAATTTTGCGGCCTGAGGTAATTTTAAATACTGCCAAGTGATGCTTATCTAGTTTATCATTTGGAAAACCTGAACTGAGGTCATTTAAATGCACTATCATGTGTGTTGCTTGGCAGGGATGGGTAATTCTTTCTGACAAATTGGGAGTAATTGAGATGGCTCGGGCTATTGTCACTCAATTGCACTGGGAAGCTAGAGTGATTGACCTACAGAATGGCAGTGATCAGAGGTTGCTTGTTTGCCAAAAGCCATTTGGAAAATGATTGATCTAGCATCAGGGATTCTACTACTGTGAAACTGTACATTCTGTTCTGGTAATTCCTTTATATCTCTCTGGAAGTTGGCGCTTTTAATACGATCATTATGATGTGGATTAGCTATTGCTTAACACTGTTATACAGTTTTCTGTGTAAGGAAGGATAGTTGAGAGTCCATGCATGGATATCATAAAATCTCCTAAACAACTCTTAACGACTTCTCTGAAAACATTTTCACCCTTTTAACCTCTTGGATTCATGAGTTCTTCATTTGCAACTGACTTGGTTGTCATAAGTAAGCTGTTTCTTGTTAAATTAATTGAGAACTTGAAAAGAAGTGTGCCCCATGTAAGCAAAGCTAAACTTGAGATCTGTGGATATAAAATTAAAAAGAATATCAAGTTTTAGTTCAGCATATTTAACTATCCAGACTGACTTCATCTTTTTGTTATTGGCAGAGCAATTTTTTGGCCAAAACTTCATGTGACAAAACCCTAGTCTTGTTTTGACGTGATAACAACTAAACTGCGGGAAAACAAAAACTGTAGATTAGAAAGGAGGCTTTCTAGGGATCCAAATTTTTTGTTATTAAGGCATTGGTAGTAATTCATTCATGAAATTTTCTTTTTTGGGTTAATATTCTTTTTCCAAGTGTTAGTTTCTTTATTTTCTCCTTACTGAACTCAAATCTCTGTACTGAACTACTGCTACTTGGAAGGAGAATTGACAGGCCAGAAAATGATAGTGAAAATTGTTTCCTCTTGTTCAATATCAATGCTTTCAATCCCGTGTTTATTTACTTCATCACAAATTCAGCTTATTCTTATGGGAACGGTTGAATTGGTCTTGGCAAGCAATCACTAATATACAGTTTCTGTTAAACAAAAGCTTTTGAGGCAATGAGTCAAGTTTCCATATTATAGAAGTCAGAAATCTATCAAATTTTTGGGGCTGGATGCTAAAATGGTTGCAGGCAGGATGATAGTTATAGTATTTTCTTCCCACCAAGTAATTGTGATCTTTCGTTCAACACTGCAACATAAAAAGTGTAGGTCCTCAAAACTTTTCACATTTTTCAACCTAATATGTAAAATTTAACTTTTCACCTATTCACAGTTAAAAGTGTCAAAACTTATGAAATTGTTTCGATTTAGTGACAATGAAGAAATTTCTCCTAGTTTATTTTGTTAAGTATGTTTTTTATGTATAAAGTTTCAGCTTTTTTAGTTTATCTCCTAAATTTTCTTAGAATATTTGCTTCAAATTTAAAACCTTGATTCTGTTTATAAAGGGTATAGGCTAGCTCTTTCTTTTCTGATTAGTTGCACAGTAGGAACGTCTTTCTTTCTTTCCTTTCTTTTTTTAATTTTTTTGTTGTTACGATTCGTGATATTTAGGATGGAAACTTTAATGTTTTCTTCAAAGTATAACACCGGATGGCTTGTGTTTCTGTAAGAGTTCCAATATTAGTCCGTCTTTCTTTCTTTCCTTTCTTTTTTTAATTTTTTTGTTGTTATGATTCGTGATATTTAGGATAGAAACTTTAATGTTTTCTTCAAAATATAACACCTGATGGCTTGTGTTTCTGTAAGAGTTCCAATATTAGTCCATCGTACTTTTATGGCATGAAAGTTTTGCAGTTCTGCAGAAATATGAAAGACCATACGAAGCTTACTATTACACAAACACTGAACACAAATACAAAAGCTTCAATGGTTCAACTGAATGGCGACTGGAAAGTTGTTTCTTAAGAAACAGTACGTAATTATAATAAGGTATGAGGACATATTTCCCAATTTCTAGTTTATCATAAGCTTCATATATATGCTTGCATTCCAACATCTAAGTTTCACTCCGACAACGAATCCTTTCAGGTAGAGTTATGGCTAAATACCAAAAAATATCCTTAATTTTAGAGATCTTTGAAAAGAACAAATAATAATAACAAATAAATAAATAACAAATAAAACACGGTAACCACAACACTATACCTAGAGTCCCAAGCCTAGGTCCGCACCCGAATTCATACAACTCAGACTTCCAGAAATTCATACATGTTAGAAATCACAAAAAGGAAACTCTGAAGGTTCATAAGAATTTATTAGTTTGGAAATAGGATTGATCGTTGTGCAGATTCAATGTCAGCGTAAACAGTTTGTTCGGATCATTGTGATCATTAACACGTCATCCTTTTGACAATGGCTTCTTAATCTTATTTTAAATAGTACAAGTCAAATATGCAATTATAGTTCAGCTGACATTGGCATTGTAATATTCCATTGCTACTCAGACCACTGAAGACAATAAAGAAATGCTGAAAAGCAGCTTACTGACATGAGCAACTGCTAAAGTGTTTCTGCTTTAACCAAGTAACGCTATCTGATAAGCACTTTTTCAGTCTTCTGTAGTAAATATATTTCTGGTGTCGAATATGAATAGTCAGGCGGAAGAGGTTCATAAGAAACTAGATCATGTTATAAATAATCACTACACAGCAATTTGTGACCATTCTGACTCCTATAGTCTATTGATGATGGTAAAACGATAAAATAAAAGTTCAGAGAGTTTTTTTCTTTAGTAATTTTATGTATTTCATCTGAAGGTTAAAGAGATTATTTCTTGGGTTAATTACCAAAAAAATTTTTTTTTTCCAAATATAGCTCAACGTTAGTGTCTTCATTAACGAGCTGAATTAGCAAGTCACTTCAACTATAATAAGTCATATGTAGGGTGTCAGGTATAAGTCAATTTTTACGTCATAGTATAATTAAATTAAATCAAGTTATTAATTCACTTTGAGGAGATTAGGCATACGAGAGAAGGGAGTAAACAAATAAGAGAAATAAGTCATCCAAACTGAAAATCAATCTCTATACAAAAACACAAATAAACCTTACAAATCAAGGTGAGATAATATCCTATGTTCTTTTTGTCTTTCATTCTTCTCTTTGATAATAAAAGTTTATGTTTCTTACTTTGTTTTCTCCTATGGCCTCATCACCTCTTGTAAAAAACTACTATAGCCACAAATAACTAACAATGCTCCTTCCATAGAAGCCCTTACTTTTGATAACAGATGCTCCGGACAAAAAGATAGTCCTCTTGAATTTAATAGTGACAATAGGTTGCTACTTTCATCATAACTCTCTCATATTGAATACCCTCCATCGATATATTACTAACCATGCCAATGGATGCTTTCTCACGCCACCTATAGAACCTCCTAAGAAACCTCCTCCCTCTTCAATGGCCTTCTTGTTGTTCTTCCCTTTATATACCCTCTTACTCTTCAATTTCCACTCAACAGCAACAAAAGCCTCATCTTTCTCTTCTTCTTCTTTTCTCTTTCAACTCAAATTTCCACATTATCACTAGCTAATTAAGCTTTACATGGTTTCTCCGGATAAATCTTCAACTCCGGACTTATTAGACAACACCTGTTAAACAAACATCACTTCCGTGGGTAGTTTCTTGTTCATCAAAAACCTTGAATTATACACCTTTGATTCTAAGCAACCAAAGCCCTTAAAGAGTTTGACTTTAAGCTAATGAAAAGCCACCAAGATAAACATAACCATGCCTCCGGGAATGTCGCGATGGTTAACAATAGAAACGAGACTGCAAACTAAGAGAAGCATTACAAAGGTATTTGTCGACAACCATGGGGCAAGTATACGGCGGAGAATTGATAGTCACCATGGGTTAGAGAATTTTTTAGAGAGAGAAAGTAAGTTAGTAAAAGAAAAGAAAATGGAAAATTTTCAAGAGAAAGAAAATTGGATTGTGTTTGGAGTAAGTGAGTGAAGAAAAAGAGAGACTTTAACTACCATCAAAATCAATTAACTTAAGGCTTTAAGTATGTGGTAGAAAAGGGGAGAAGAGTAAGTTAGGATTTTTTGTGGTTTAATTTAATTTAATTAAAATTTGACGTGAATCCACTTTAGCTCTATTAATGGAAACCCTAACGTCGGGTTATATTTGAAAAAAATTGAAAGTTTAGATATTTAATTGTTACTTTTTTAAGTTCGAACTATAATCGAAAAATTGTGTAAAGTTTAGGAGTTTTCAACCATTAACCCTTATTTCTTTAATTATTTTCTAAATTAGTCGCAAGTACTTTTCAGGATCGGAACTAGTACATGAAATGTTGATGCTATTGGTCCCCTTCAACTTCAAGCTTGACATGGACGACGGAACCAACCTTTTGTTGAAAAAAAATGCGTTTGTCTTTGCCTGCTTTATGTTTTAATGTATTTTTTGTGGCTTTTACTCAACTGTAATAAACCATTCCTTAAAATAACCACCTTTTAAAATGTACAAATAGATTTGTATGGAGTTATTAAAGTATGGATCTTATTTAATTGCATGGATTTATAGACAATCAAAAAGAAAGGGACATAAAAGAACATCTTATTAGTTTAATACCTTTGACTATATTAAAGTATGAAAAAAGAAGCAATTTTATTATTGTAAGAATGTTTTAATAATGTAATCTGCAAGTTACATACTTTGATTGCTCAACCAGTTGTAGCAGTAGAAAAGTTTGGTAAATTTAGAATTTCATATGAAATACAAATATTTTTTACACTATATGATTTCTTCATAAAGATATTTAAATCCAAAATTTTATTTAAATTCATAACTTTTAACTTCCTTTTTCTTAAATAGGCATGTAAATGGTTGGAATTTCGTACCTCGCTGCACCTGTCAGAAGACAATATGAAATGTATGGATACCTTATCGATTTCTAATACTGATTGGTATTGGTCATTTCAACTAATATCGATATCAGTTTCTACTAGTAATACCAGTAAAATACTAGGGTTAAAATATAAAACTACAAAAATTAAGGACTTAATTAAAAACCCTAAATTTCTAATCCCCTAACTCGATTCTTCTTTTTTTAATGAAAGGGAAAGAAAAAATGAGACAAATTACATGACTAATATAGGGAAACAAACCTTAGACATATCCTCTAAAAGGACAGAGAGGTGTTAAGTCAAAATGACTTTACGATTAATAATTTTGATGAAAATCAAATAATAATATTAGAAAGTAAGACGAAGCGCGAAGACAAAAGTAAAACGAAGCGCGGAGACAAAAGAAAGACGAAGCACAGAGACAAAAGTAAGACGAAGCGCGGAGACAAAAGTAAGATGAATCGTGGAGACGAAACTAAGACGAAGTGGAAATTAAGACAAAGTGGAAACTGAGATGAAGTTAAAGCAAAAATAAGACGAAGACCCGATACCACGTCGGATGGGTAATCAGTTTGAGTTAGTTACAGAACTCAACTGAATAACTGTTTCTTCAAAGATCAAAAAACAAGAAGAAAGAAGCGGTTATCAAGAAGCGGTTGAAGACAAAGGCTATAAATACGAGTCAGAGTCGAAGACTGTAGAAGTTAGTGATTTTGAAAGAGCTAGAGATTTTAAGAAAGCTAGAAACAATGTATTCATTGTGCTAAACATTGAGA
>JAOSBL010000003.1:13391912-13416787 GCA_027568915.1 Erythroxylum roraimae | reverse complement strand
CTTTTTGTTCATGAAATGATTGTAGATTATTGTTAAATGATTGTAATAACTGAAACTGAAAATGTCTATTTCTGACACTGAAACTGCTTTCTTTTAACATGGGCTTCAATGATATAATTATCTACTGTTTATTCCGCGCACATGAGTGTTTTGTAAATGAAAGATTTTACTGAGTTTCGACTGACTGATGTAGCACGCCACCCTCGCGGGACACGGACTCGGATATCACCAATGATGTAGGGTTCGGGTCACACGGGAGTGGGGTGTTATATTATAAGACGATAGCAAGGATTGACGGGGAGCGTGCTAAAAAGGAAACTCCCTCAAGAAGATCAAAATCTCAATCCACTGAAAGAATGTTCACAGAAGGATTGAAGAAATCGTCAGATGATGTAAGGAAAAGCAAGACGATTTCTCAAAGAGGAGAAAGCCAGGAGCGAAAGACAGAGACTCTAATGACTTTGAAGAGAAAGGGGGAAATACTCCTTTCGGAGAAACCAAAGTAAGCGAAAAGGTTGCCTAGAGTACAGACCCTGCGTCAACAAGAAGAAAGAAAGGAAAAGAGTTGATTCATGGTGGAGACTCTGAGAAGAAAACACCGCAGGCAACCAGGTCCTTAGTCTCAATCTTGAAGGAAGATTCAGCAAAAGTGGCTAAAGAGATTGAGATTAGGAGGAAGTTAGAATTTGAGAAGAAGAAAACTCAACCTCAACAACAGACTCCTAGGCTCCTAGGCTGATTGGAGAGATTAAGAAGCAGAAAACCAGTGAGAAGAAGAGCACTCCTACTGTTGTTCAACAGAAGAAAATGACAGTTGAACACAGTCCAGCACAGGTCAATCCTTCTCAACCATTGAGAAAACAGGAGTTAAAATTCAAGATTATTGAAGAAATTCAACCTGTCAGGAGTAACAGCTCTATAATTATAAGAAAAACCCCGAAAAGGTCAGTCAAGGTACAATTTCAACCAATTTTGGTAAATAGTGCTACAATGCATCTGTTGAATGATGGAGAGATAAAGTTGTATAGCGTTCTGCGGGATGAAAGAACCAAACCATACCCCACACAGATGACAAAGCAGAAGTACACTATTTTTCCAGTTACAAAAAGAATTGTGATCAAGATTGTACCTGACTTATAGCCATAACCTTACATTGTTCGCAATGTGGAAAAGGGGAAGAAGAAAATATATCTTGAAGGGATGACGGGTGATTTGACGGAAGTTCAAATTGCAGATGAAGTGAGAAACAT
Organism: Erythroxylum roraimae; assembly: GCA_027568915.1. Taxonomy (NCBI): domain Eukaryota; kingdom Viridiplantae; phylum Streptophyta; class Magnoliopsida; order Malpighiales; family Erythroxylaceae; genus Erythroxylum; species Erythroxylum roraimae. Next base: position 13,415,537 of record JAOSBL010000003.1, on the reverse strand, counting down.
AGATGAGGCATATTATGCAGCCCAACATAAAGGAACCTATGTTTCCCATTACATTTCAAAGGCATCAGGTAGTAACTGTGGTCGTCAAACCACTGAGGAAACTTCTCAGGTAGTTGGAAGACTCACAGAAGGGTAGTACAGATCCATCAGGATTGGAGATATCAGTTACAATATAGAGACTTTTGTGCATCTAATTATGCACATCGACCCTTGAGTTCTGTGTCTTCAATTGGAGATGTCCTACACCTACTTGGAAGACAAGTCCCAAGACTATCAAGCCCTGATAAGCTTGATCTCCCGGAACTAAACTTATCCTTCAAACCTCCTACCTTTACAATTACTGGACCAGATGTCATATCTTCAGACGCATATACTTATTTTCTCACATCGTTGGTTGACTGAACTACTAAAGTTGTGGTTTTGATTGGGACGGCTTGGCTTTTTATGATTTGTGTTGGTTAAATGGTTTATGAGTGAGTTTGTGTTGGTTGATTCTTGGTTAGTCGGTGATTGATTCTTGGTTAGGGGTGACAATGAGTAGAGCTAGGTTGGGCTCAGCTTTTATTCGCCATGAGCTTGGCTTAAGGCTTGATCAGGTCAGAGGCAACTGAACCAAAGCACGAGCTCAATCAGGCTTAGGCAGCCAGAAGCCTAAGCTGGAGCTAGAGCCTACAAAACAAAAATGTTTTTCTTATAGCTATCGAGCTTGGGCAACCCAAGCTAGAGCTAGAGCTTGGCCTAAAGGTTGATTTGGTAAAAAAATTAGGCTCGAGACTTAGCTCAATATCAATCAAACTAGACCAAACTTGGGGTCAGATTGCCATGCCTGTTCTTAATTGGTGGGTAAATTGTGAGTTTGTGTTGGTGTGTTACTGTTTACAACCCAGGATTATAATGATATTGTTATATAAGCATTATCTTTTAATTTTAAGTAAAACTTAAACTTATTTTTATAAATTGTAAGAGTATTATTATTTATTAACCTTATTTATTTAATTATATCTCTTATTAACCTAATTTTGTAAGGGATTGTGTTGCTGAATTTATGTGTATTATTAATGAAAATTTATATGAATCAGTTCACGGAGACATGAACATGAAGTGATGAAATCCTATTATTTGATATTTCAATTTATTGTTATTCTAATAATCATAAAAATGAGTGTTTTTATTAATGTTTCCATTCTTATATTATTTTCATTATAAAATAACATTATAAATATACAAAATTAAATTTTGGAAAGGAATATTTCTAATATGATATCGAACTTACAAATGCACTTTCATTATTATATCTTATGGATAGTTAAATATATAATATAAAATAGTTCATAGGAATTGAAAAGAGATACTTTAACTTAATTTCTCATGTGATTATATTTAAGTTAACCTAAGGTTATTAGACTACTTTATGATTATATTAAATGAATTTTAAGATATGTCTTTGATTTATGAGAGTGTACATATTACTCAATATAATGTGAAAATGTAAATGTTTAAGGAATGATTTTTTATTTTGTACAATGAACTTATTTTTGTAATGTGCATTATCAAAAGAAAGATGTAATGATTTATAGTTATGTACTATTAAATTTATTATGTAATGATGTTATATACAAAAAAATTATTTTTTAATATGAAGTTATTAATTTAATTTTGATATATGTCTTTATTTATATTTACAATTTAATGGAGGAAAGTTCAAATACTTATGATAATCCACTATTTTAGGTTTAGGAAAATTTAATGATTTAGCTTAGGCTTATATTAGATTAATTTCTTGAATGAATAATCATACCATTTATTTGTATAGTAACAAACATTTGAAATGTAGGGGATTCACCATATTAAATAAGCATTTGACTGGGATCAAAAGTGATATAACAATAGTCATGATGTGAAATGACAAATGAAAACTTTATTTGAAGAGTACCAATATGATAAAGGTATAGGGCTAAGACTAAACTACAAAATTAGTAGTGAAAGTTTTTTTTTTTTTTTTTCTGGTTGTCCAGATGATAGTGAGAATGTTGAAAGTAGTTTTTTACCCCACAAGAAGAAAATGTTGCATCTAATGTGAGAAAGAGAAGAAGGCAAGTGTCTAACTTTTTTTGCACAACAAATAACTCTTAGAGCTCAACTTTAATTCTTCGTGCGTTACTTTCTAAAGAAGCAGCTCATAATATGGACATGACATAACTAGTATTAAGCTCCAACTAATTAACGTTTAATTGAAATTAAAATTTAATTTCAATTAAATTACTATAATGTTCAAAACCTATTATACTTAAGCTCTAAGGAATTAGCACTTCTTGTCTAACCATCTATAATAGTTATTGAGTTCTTTCAACTCGTTCTGTGGATACTAATAGAATTTGAATACTTATGTTGCTAAAGTAGTTGAGATGAGCTGATTTCATAAATAATTCGGAGGAAACGACAAGAAAAAGATCAAGCTTTGAATAAGGTAGAAATTACGATTTACATTTTATTATATTTTATTATTAATTATTTTATGAAATTTTCGTGATCTTAAATTTCAAGAAATCAAATACAAAAAAGTTTTGAATTTATTCCACTACCTAAGAGATCAGATTCCAGCCCGCTCCAATTTCCTAACATTACATCATAATATATTATTTTATATCATATATTATAAATAATAAGAAGTTTATTTTAAAAAATACTTCATTTTTATTATTATTGACCTAGAACTTCATGTAAATATAAAATCTTATAAATAAGAAAAGTTTGTACTCGGCCCATAATTACTGTTGCTATTTGTTGAGTAGTTATTTTATTATTGGTAGTAGTAATGTTGTTTTTGTTGTTACTTTTCATTATAATCATTATTATTAATGACATCACCGAATCAAGGAAGGGCATTACCAAAAAATATTATCCCAATTAGAATAAGTTTTTGTCAATGGCGCAAAATCGGATCAAAAATTAAACTGATAATATACAAAGTTTAAAGGATTAAAAAGTTAACAAATGTTACACCATCATAAATGAGATTGAACGAAATTAATAAATTTAAAATAAGATTCAAGAAGGAGACTATCTTTCTCTATTGAAAGGATTGAAGTTTAGTTGTACAATGAGACTCTCAGATGAAAATTAGCTAATTTATTATGATATACAAAAAATAGTTAGTTTATAAAAATTGGTCGGTTAATTAATAAATTAATTTTTAATAATAAGGTTTATTCAAGTAGACTGAATTGGTAAGTAGAATGATTCCAAGGTTTTTAAGATTGAACTAGTTGAATTGGTTCGAGTTTTTTAGTCATTAGATTTTATATTTGAGGGCTTAAAGGTAATTTCCCGAGACTGGGCCGGTTTAGCTTATAAAACAATCACCCGGCTGATCTCTATCGAACCGCTTCGTCATGTACAAAAACCTACGAACCCAAATTCGTCTTTCACCGTCACTCCCCCCCTATTCCAACCAGAAATCGATCTCTCAATTCCCTTCTCTTATCTCCTATTCGACTCCCGATTCGTTCGATTCACGTTCCCCTCTTCGCATCCGTACCCCTTCTGGTTTCAGCCGTTGATTCGTCGCGTTTCTAGGGTTAGGGTTTCGATTCCGTTGAGCACTTTTTTTGTCCCTCTATCCTTCATGGGCTTTCAATCCCTTTCCGCACTGTAAACTTACATCTCAATTTTTGACCTAATTGTGAATATTTTCTAAGTCTTGTTTCACGTGTCGATTCGAAGTTGAGATGCGTTAATAACTTCTTCGAATCTGTACATAGGTTTGGGGTTTTGCCTCAATATTTCCCGCCTCAAGAAATCTTCTTTTTTGTGCCTGTAAATTTGAAATTTTGTGCATCAATTCGAAATCTAGGGTTAGGGTTTTGTTTCAAATTTTGGGACTTCTCAATTTGACAAATTAATATGGGGGTTTGTGTGATTGCACCATAAAACCTTGTCAAATCTGTATTTCGTCTTTTCTGCCTTGATATTTAGTATCCTTCCAATCAAGTTTTGAAGTTTCAATTCGACGAGCTCAAAAGGTATATGCTTATTAATCGGAAATTTCTACTATAATCGTATCATATTTGTTATAGATTTAACGTATATTTATGAGTGACAATTCAATTGTTTATTTGCCTCAATTCGTGAGTAAATTTCTTTCATTTAACTTTGGGGGCAATATTATGTTTCGACCTTAGGGTCCAGTTGGTCACTAGCTAGCTTTGTTCTCTGTATTTATTGATTTTTCTCTCCTTTTCATTCAGGTGAAATGGGTTATAAGCGACCATTTAAAGGTCTAGCTTTCCAGGAATTTCCTTTTAAGCAGGCAAGACCTCTGGAGTGTAGCAATAAGTTGGCCCAATCTTCAGAACAAGTTCCATATGCTCATGTTCCACATAAACCTAATGTTTCAGGTGAGGACAAGTAGGTTGTGTCTTTTTTGCCATTTCTTCTTGTTTTTTTTTTCTATTGAAAATTATTTTCTGATTTGATTTGGTTAACAAACTAGGTGACCATGGAGACAACCTTCCTAAATTTCAACGGCATGAATTTGAATATGGGGTCAATGAAATGCCGTGTTCAGTAATTAATTTTGAGGTCACCGCGCCCTGTTCATCTGTTACTAACAGTTGTCATCATGAAAATGTTAGATCTAGCTTTGCAGCATCCTCTTCTTTTCCCTCAGGACATTTTGATTGTGATCTTGTAAGGCATAGGATTCTCCCTTTTGACACTGGCAAATCTTCCCACTTTGAACACTTTTTTAGGAAACAAGTGCCTTTGGGGCCAAATCATCAAGCTACCATTCCATTGTGGAACAGCCAAAAAGAGGGCATTGGTGAGGACAAGCGGATGGGTACTTGTATCATTCCAATGCCAGACGCAAACTCATATTTGCATTACACTAATGATATTGTATGTGGCCAAATAGATTGTGACTGCTTGGATGAGGGTTCTATCAGATGTGTCCAGCAGCACATAAAGGAAGCACGTGAGAAACTATTAGTCCAACTTGGACAAGAAAATTTTGACAAGTTGGGTTTTTATGACATGGGAGAGGTGGTGACATGTAGATGGACTGGGGAGGAAGAATGTGTTTTCCGTTCAGTTGTCTACTTTTATCCCATTTCCAAGGGCCAGAACTTTTGGAAACAGTTGTTACGATTGCTTCCCGTTCGAACCACAAAGGATATCGTGAGCTATTATTTCAATGTTTTTATCCTTCGAAGACGTGCTGCTCAGAACAGATCGAACTTGATGGACATTGACAGTGATGATGATGAATTGCACAAAATAAATAGATACTCCAATATAGTTCCAGTTTCTGAAGAAGATGAAGACTCTGTTATTGAGTCACTTTATCAATATGATCAGGCAGGCCAGGTAGATGAGAAATTTGCCGAAGACAGTGACGTTGATGACAGTGATAGTGATGGTGATGATGATGATTGTGATGTCAACCCCGATATGGAGGATGGTAGTGGAAATGCCACGGGAGAAGATTCAGGTATTGATTATGCCTCAGAAGCACTGGGCATGAGGTCAATAGATGTAAGCCAACTTGAACCTGAATATAAGCATGTTGACAAAAGTACGGGTTATTTTGGTGAGGATTTGACTATTCAAGATGACTCGTGCATATCTTTTGAATTCCAGGCTGATAAGTTAAACTCTAGTGGTCCTGTTGACTCTGGAGATGGCTTGCGGTTATGTGGAGTTGACAGGGATCATGACAAGTTCTTGTCTAGTAAATTGGACGGTTGTGGTAGTGGGGTGGATCAGGTGTACTTTCTTGATCCCTGTGATACCAAGGTTTGGGATGCTCGTTTCACAAGTCCTATTAAAGGTGTGGATCTTCAGCCGACATGCAACATCATTGAAGAAATTTTCGGACAAGGGGCTAGCGGTAAGGAAAACAATGATGATGGTATCAACTAGTGTGTCACCCTGATAGGTCTTGCACATCCTAGCTGTGAACACGATGCAACTTTTCCATGGTCCTAGGAATTTGGTAAGTGGGGAATACATGTGGAATTAGGGCTAGCCAAAAATTCCGCAAGTACAAAAAGAAAAAGAAGAGGGAATTTTGGCAACTTGTTCTTATTTATGGACATTCGTTGTGGATGTAACAGTCTTGCATGTTCAGGTATCGTTTTCTCTTTCTTTTCCGCCGTTTATCTTGGTTAAGTTCCAACCATAAATAAGATCAACTCTACAGTCCTTGATCATCATGTCCCAAGCATTGAGTTCTGTATAACCATATACTGAAGGAAACTCGCAAGAAGAGAGGAAAGAAACGTGGGAGGATAAAATTTGTATTTAAATTCTGGGAAGGATTGGGCTAGTCTCCAGTATCGTAAGTTAATCGAGATCCGGAGAAACTATCCTGAAAACCTGTGCACTGAGGGGTAACTGCTAGAAGTTTGTTAAAGTTTGAATCTCATGCAGAATCCTAATACGAATAAATTTCGATTGGAAGTAGATCGTAACATGTAGCAAGTATCGGAATTTGAGATGTTTTTTTTCAGTTCTATCCTTTTTATATAACAGAATTCTATGAGTTAAATTTTGTAAAAACAGGTAATCACCACTGAACCGATAATTTAACTTACTTCTAATTATGATTCCACCAATCCGAAATTCCCCTTATCTTATTTTTGATAAACTTCTTATCTTTCACTGGATTAAGATGGTACTTAATGAATTAGATCTGAAAAAGTGCAGTAGAGAGACCTATAACATTGGTTTGACCCAAAACAAAACCAAAAAAAAAATCTTTAAATTCGTATGCAAGTAATTATGGTATAACACCAGATGCATTGAAGTTAGGGACATGGAGGTTGAAATTTTCAATAAATATGGAACTTTGAAACGAAAAAGCAAAAGACAGGAGGGAAATAAAAGAAAGGAAAATGGTATGGAGCATTGGACAACAACATAACTACAAAACTGGGTTGACCATATCAAAGCTAATCTGGTGATTATGAAATTCCAACTTACTGGCATCCAGAATGACTATATTATGTCCACAGCTCTCTTGTGACTAAAAAGGCCGCCCATATGATCATTGAACTTTCATTTGGACGTGGTACGAGTCACGACTGTTGAATGAAACGATCCTTTCTTGGGCTAAACCTAAATATTGCTTAAAAAATGTCTCAAACGTAGAAACATTGGCTGCCCATGTATGGTATGAAAATATCAAAGTGCAATATCTGACTGTCTATACATGCCTTGATATTGGTAGATTCAGTAGAGTAGATTGCATCTTGTAAAATTAAAAGATAAATAGAAAAAAAAGAGGTCAAGGAATTGTGTATGTAATGTATATATATTATTATGCGTTTGAGATTGAGACAAAATAAGGCATAGTTGGGAAGTTGCAAAACTTCTAACGTAATATCTACCAAATACATATTTTTCGGGATCCTCATTAAATCCTGGCCGTCCAATCAACATTAAAGTATACGTGTCATTTTAATATTTTTACTTCCGTGCATGAAATTCTCCTCCTCCTCATGATAGGCCACAAAACAGAGGAGAGAGAGAGAGCGAGTGTGGTGTCTTCTAGAGAGAGAACTAGTCATATTTGTGCTTTGATTGTTCTTTTATAGAGGCCTGTTCATCGCCATCGTTAGCGACCCATCTCCTTCAAAAACTTTTGATTTTTCCTTCTCTCCGTTATTTTGGTGGTTTCAAGCTCTTTAGAGAGGGCTAACGTAATGTGCGTACTTGGGATGGCATTTGAAGAGCTTCTCTTTTGGTGGGTCTAAGTGCCTGATCCTGTACTTCACAATAACTGTCACATCCCCTTAATGCTCTTCCTTCTCTCAACTAATCCCACTCTGATAAAGTATTAAACTTTTTGAACTGTTTCATCTCCGTCTCGTTCTAGATTTCGATTTATGTTGTTGATTCTGGTGTCTTTCTCTCGCTTTTCTCAACTTTCAGTCTTCAATGGATCGTATAACAAGGTTTTGAGGTGAGATAATATAAAGAGATACAATCTTTTTCATTATTGGACAGATTGTTTGGGCAAACTAGATCAAGCGATGGAAGCAAATCAGAAGAAGAAATTTGTTTGCAAGTTTTGCAATAAAAAATTTCGCTGTGGTAAGTCCTTGGGTGGTCACATCAGGATTCATTTAAACGGGAGCTCAAACGACGTAGAGGCGGAAGCTAACCTCAACATGAGCAAGCCTTTTGCTGGCAACGAAAAGAGAGATTCTGGGTTTGGAGCTGCTGCTATTGTTCAATCTGGTTATCGTCTTAGAGAGAACCCAAAGAAAACTAAATGGTACATGGTTGATTCAAGCAAGTCCGGTCTTTCGCCAGAAAAGGTTTGCAAAGAATGTGGTAAAGGTTTCCAGTCACTGAAAGCTCTCTGTGGGCACATGGCATGCCACTCCAAGAACAACAACAACAGCTATGATGATCACTCAGGGACCAGTGAGAAGCTCAAAGACTTGATTGCGGATAGCCAGTCAGATATCGAGGCCTCAGCTCCAAGTAAACGAAGCGGATTCGAGAGAATGAGGTACAAGATCATTGGTGCCAACTCTTCTTCGTTGTCTCCTGCAAATGGTTCTCTGTCTTTTGTTTCTGATAATGAGCAAGAACAAGAAGAGTTGGCCATGTGCTTGATGATGTTGTCTAGGGACTCTGGTTTCAAAGGGGGATTTAGTTCCACTGCAGAATCTTCTGACAATAATTCTTTGGTTTTTGAGGATAAATCTTCATATGATCAAATGAAAATTAGTCTGAAGAATGGTGTTAAATGCGTGTTCAATGGGAATGAGATTTTGTATGTGAACAAAGCAAAGGAAACGGAGGTGAAGTCTAGAGAGTATCATGTCTCTGAGAATTCTGATTCTGGGTACTTTAACAACGGGCCAACAGGGGTTGAATCAGAAGTTTCTGTAGATTTGTTTATGAGGAAAGTTGAACCAAAGAAACATAAAGGGGTATTTGGGTCTGGATCTGATGGAGAGTCTGATACCGAATTACGGAAGAGATTGAGTAGGTTTAGACGTGTCAAAACTCACTCCGGTAGAGCTTCAATTGAAGAAGATAGGTATGATCAAACAGATAGAGCATCGGTTAAGTATGATTCACGAAAGAGAAGCAAACATAGTTCTCATGATCCTGAATTTCATAGAAACGATGCAAAAAAGGTTGCGAAAGGCACTCCAATTGGGGAAAACAGATTCAATAATGAAACCATCGATGGCTACACTGACTCTGTATATGAAAGTGGCGAGAACAGCATTGACACAGATTATGTTCCAAGTCCACTTCCTAATAATGGTAAGATAGTGGAATCTTTCAATGGGAAGAAACCAATTCAGCAGAACTTATCTCGCAATGCAAACAAAAGATTGGTGTCAAAAAAGGGCAAGATGCATGAATGCCCTTTCTGCTTGAAGGTTTTCCGTTCAGGTCAAGCTTTGGGTGGCCACAAGAGGTCCCATTTTGTTGGAAGTGCTGATGACAGCACACTTGTGATCAAGACAGACGCGCCAGAACTACCAATGACAGGCCTAATTGATCTTAACCTTCCTCCCGCTCCTGTGGTGGAAGAGGTAAACGGGTTTGTTCCATGGTAATTCTAGAGTTACTGCAAGTTGTTGAATCTAATATCTTAAATGGGAACTTTTTGTTCACGGTAATTGTAGAGTTACTGCAAGTAGTTGAGTCCGATCTCTTAACTGGGAACTTTTTGTTCATGGTTATCATTGAAGATGCTATCTGATGCTTAAATACATAGACAGGTTGGTGAAAGTTTTTGGTTCCTTCAGATTCAAGGATGCTTAACAGAAGTTCCTCATGGATTATTGCTCGTGACAATGTGAGAAGCATTCTTTTTTGCTCTCTAGGAGGTTGTTTTGATAGTTTCAGTAAGTTTTTCTATTGGATATATTACTTCACCAGTTCTATATTTTTTTTATTGTTAATCTTCCTTAGAAGCAATATGATTGTTTTTGGATATTGCAACCCTTTGCTTGAGTTTTTTCATGTCATTATGAACTTCCAAGTTGACTGCAATGAGCACAGTTTTAAGAAGCAAATGAAGAGCTACAGCTTCCAACTGAAAATGGGATAGTTTTTTTAGCTTTGATCTTTAAAGAATCACGGATCTCCTGCTTTGCTTTATGAAGAGACCCGAAAAGGCTTAGAGAGAAGTTTCCTTTTCATTTTAAGGTGTCTTAGCACATTCACTTATTTCCTTTTGTTTTTCTACCAATATGTGTACAGTCGAAAGTAATCCTAACATTGTCATCTGGGCAGCCTCAAGAAACTGCACCTAATTTGCTTTAAACACTTTTTTCCCCCCTATTTTGTCTATACTACACATCCGCTAGCAACCTTTTAAACATAACCCTCCGAGACCAATTGTTGCTATTAGTCCCTCTCTAAGTGGAAGTGTGAGTGACTTTTTCTAAATGTCTCAATTATGAAATAACCGCAAGAATACGGCATAGCTATAGCTAGTACCGACAAATATGAGTTGATCCCACGAGGATGATAAATACTAGTAGTTACCTTTGTCCTATTATCTAATTTTAGAATTTGATTTTGATTTTTAATTAAAGAAATTAAAATTTAAGCAAATAAATTAAAACAGGCAACAAGATTGAACTGAGAATTAATAAAGCACTTAGGAAATTACCGATATCGAGAATTAGTGTCTAGGTTTCAATTCCCACTAAGTATCTTTAACTGATTGATCTTTTATTATGCAACTGTCTTGTTGATTTATTGGATAGTGGAAATTTCTATAGTATGCTAATAGCTCATTCATGAGTCCAATAACAACTAATCCTAAGGTTGTCAACTAAATTACTTTAGGTTAAAGTTTATAGAATTGCTTTACCAATTTATGAATTCCGCTATTAAATTTGACCCTAATATAGAATTGCATTAATAAAAGAATCGCATTAATAAAAGAATCAAAACATGTTATTGCGCAAAACTAGGGATCATATAACCTAGGAACCAAAAGAATTTACTTACACATTATAGAACACGAAATCAAACATAAATAGAAAGAAAAAACGAATTGAAAACAATGGGTTTATAATTCTTAATCTTCTTGTATGTCTCCTATCGAATATTCTTGCAAGGTAAAGGTTTAATCTTGTATTTAGATGGATATTTCAACGATTTCTTCGTGTTTTCTACTTGTTTGAATCAAAATTGTCCCTTCTGAACGATCTAAGCCTTTGTAATTGCCTCTTAATGTTTGCTCTTCTCTTTTGCCTCTGAACACGTCTTTTATAGTAATTTTTAAGATTTTGGGTGATGCACCGTTTGATACTGGACCGTGTACTAAATTGTGTATAAACCAAAATACTCAAAATTCATGATTCTGCACGGCTTGAGAGAAGTACATAGGCTGATGCACGGTTGTGTATCCCCCTTTTTTTTCTTCAAACCTTCATTTTATGTCGTGTTTTCATCCAAATTCTTCTCTGTTTGTTCCATGAAAGCAGTTATAACCTATAAACACACTTGGAGCAAATTAAGTACCAAATATACAATAAAAGTATAAAATATCAAGCAAAAATACATAAAATATGGGATATAAATATGATTAATTATGAGCAAACCATAATCAAAATTATAAATCTTACAATTTCTATCCTTTATTAATTTTGATATACTCATTCATACTATAAATCATCATGTAATTAAATTAATATATAATTAGAGTCAAGTTATCCTTAAATTAACTTCCTAAGTCAATATTAATTGTAATTACACCAATATTCGCATTGAAATCAAAAGTATACACCTTTATACCCTTACTAAGATTTCACTTAATAGGCTCAAGTGTTTAGGGTAAAAAGTATCAAAACTCTCAATTAATGAATAATATAACTCTTACCATAGGCTTGCAATATTATCACATCTCCACCACTTATGTATAAACCAGAAACAAAAATCAAAAGGTGTTCATGTGAGTTGTAATAGGGCTTAAGTACAGTATGGTTAGAATATTAAAAAGGGTTAAATTGAAGGAAATTTACTAAGAGAATTTACGAGAAACTTGTTTACAATTTATACATGTCTACTCATTATAAAAACAATGGTACTTTATACTTTTCTTCTCTTCTTTTTTCTATGCTATTTTTTTCAAAACAAATGAATCTCGAACTTTCATATTTTACCACAATTAAAGAAATATAGGACCTTTCAATAATTCAAGTCTTAAACAATTAACGAACGTGAATAACTTTCAATGTTTTAAATAATAAAAAGATCTTCAAAGAAAAATAGGAAAAGGTTAATATGCAGGTATAATAACAATGAAAAAGACTAAGACTTAACTTGTTTATCCCTAAAAGATAATTTTATGGGTGTGGTAATTATCAAAGAAATATGCTTAAACAAATTGTTGAATCTAAGTGCCTTCATCATATCAATGCTTCTAATTTAACAAATATGATCTCGATATGTATAATAAAAGCAAGCTCTAGAATAATTATACTATACATGATAACACATATGAAAAAATAAAAAGAGCTTAAATTTTTTTAAAAATTTTCGCTCTTAGGCTAAAAAACCCATGAAAAAGATGGGCTTATATGTGTAAATAATATGCAATTTCATTTAATTTGATTATATCAATGAATACTCAAAATATAGCTTAGAAAAGTAATTATATTTTAACTATCATCCTTTTGCATACCAATTCAATCAATATTCAATAATGAAATACAACATTTATGGACAAATTTCAATTAAGTCAAGCTATTAGTTCCTAAAATTTTATAATCTAGATTATAATAAGTTAAAGAAATCATCATTAAAAATCATAAACCCCTTCCCCACACTTAAAGCTGTACATTGTCCCTATTGTACACAATATAATCATTTAAAAATTAGTGAGAGGGTTAAGTTAGCACTCTTTTGAGTAAGATGATTTTCTGATTTTGATCCATTAAATATAAGATTAACATCTTTGCAAAACATAAAGAAAAAGGGATAAAAAGATAAAAGATAAAAGAAAATAAAAATAAAAATAAAAATAAAAATAACAATAACAATAATGAAAATAACTAAAAAGCATGAAAATAAAATAAAATCTACCATAATTCATAGGTTGCTTCCCATATAGCACTTGTTACGTCGTTAGTTCATTATAAGCTGCACGTTTATTTATCATCTTAGGTCTATAATTAGTGGCTTGCTTCCACATTTTTTTTCTGCAAAGCAGTTTAGTAGTTTGCAAGTAAGTCACCTGCTATAAGATAATCAGAAGGATATAATTTATAATATTAATAAATCCAATCACATGCATTAATTCCCTTTTTAATGATGATTTATTAATAAAAAAAACTCCCTGAATAGTCAGTTTCTCTTCTGTACTTAAGGTCACTACTACTAACGCTTCACTAGTAGTTTCCTTAGTTAGTTCCTCCGCCAGTTCTTCCTTAATCATCTCTATCCACTCTTTTTCTTCTTCTTCTTCTTCCAAGACAGAGGTTTCCAGCTTATCATCTTCTATTATCTCTTGCCACTCCTTTTCTTCCTCTTCTTGGATGGAGACATCTTCTTCTTCCTGAAGCTCTTCTTGGAATGTCACTCCATTCATGAAGCCAACCCTTGTCTTTTCTTCACCCTTAAATTCATATCGGTTAGCTTTCATTTTGACAAGGAGTTCCATTAATTTATTTGAAATAATCTCTTCCTTTTCTTCTTCTTTTGGGAGTTATTTTTCACTTCTAAGGGTTATTGCCATTCTAAATTCTTTAGGATCTGTTTCAATAAGAATAGTCAAACTCCCTTGCATCTCATTAGCTATTATCTCCGCCAGCTGGTTGATATGATTCACCATATTTTATATATGAGCCTTTGTTTCCTAATGTCTCATGATTGATTCTTGCACAAAATCGGCCATCATTTCTCCCAGAGTTGGCTCCTTAACTTAAGATGCTTAATACTGTAAATATTTAGTTGGAGCATAATCATTTCATCCATAAGTATAAGAGTTGCTCCATTTTGAATTGTAGCTATTCTCGTATGATGCACCTTCAGGTTGACTGTATATGCTTGATTGCTCCCATATATAAGTTGGTGCCTGACATTCGTGATTGTAATAAGTACTCCTAAAAATGTCGCAACACGGTATAGACATCAGTTGAGCCTCTGAAAATATGTGAGGAAACCTCTCTCTCCCATATGGTGATGTTACAGATTGTGAAGACATATTATGGCTCCTATAAAAGTATTGTCCACTTCATCCATCCATTGTGAGTTGTGGCCATCATTTCTTCCAGAGTTGGCTCCTTAACTTGAGATGCTTAATACTGTAAATATTTAGTTGGAGCATACTCATTTCATCCACAAGTGTAAGAGTTGCTCCATTTTGAATTGTAGTTATTCTTGTATGATGCACCTTGATGTTGACTGTATATGCTCGATTGCTCCCATATATAGGTTGGTGTCCAACGTTTATGATTGTAATAAGTATTCCCACAAATGTCGCAACACGGTATAGACACCAGTTGAGCCTCTGAAAATATGTGAGAAAATCTCTCTCTCCCATATGGCGATGTACAGATTATGAAGACATATTCTGACCCCCATAAAAGTGCTGTCCACTCCATCCATCCATCGTGAGTTGTGGCCATCATTTCTTCCAGAGTTGACTCCTTAACTTAAGATGCTTAATGCTATAAATATTCTGTTGGAGCATAATCTTTTCATTCACAAATGTAAGAGTTGCTTCATTCTGAATTGTAGTTATTCTCGTATGATGCACTTTGAGGTTGACTGTTTATGCTCGGTTGCTCCCACATATAGGTTGGTGTTTGACATTCATGATTGTAATAAGTACTCCTACAAATGTCGCAACACGATATAGACACCAATTGAGCCTCTGAAAATATGTGAAGAAACCTCTCTCTCCCATATGGTGATGTTATAAATTGTGAAGACATATTCTGGCTCCCATAAAAGTACTGTCCACTCCATCCATCCATTGTGAGTTGTGGCCATCATTTCTTCCAGAGTTGGCTCCTTAACTTGAGATGCTTAATACTGTAAATATTTAGTTGGAGCATAATCATTTCATCCACAAATGTAAGAATTGCTCCATTCTGAATTGTAGCTATTCTCGTATGATGCACCTTGAGGTTGACTGTACATGCTCGGTTGCTTCCACGTATAGGTTAATGTCCGACATTCATGATTATAATAAGTACTCCCACAAATGTCACAACACGGTATAGACACCAGTTAAGCCTCTGAAAATATGTGAGGAAACCCCTCTCTCCCATATGGTGATGTTACAGATTGTGAAGATGTATTCTGGATCACATAAAAGTACTGTCCACTCCACCCATCCATTGTGAGTTATGGCTATGAAGTTAGATCTCAATTCCTAAAATGAACCACTAACACACTGTAAATGTAGAGAAGTTTAAAAGATAATTAAATGAATAAGCCAGAAATATAATAAGATACAATAAAAATAAAATAAAAAATAATGACTAGAATAATAGCATTAAGATGTTCCTAATATCAACCCGTCCACGACACCAAAATCTTGGTTGACTTTTTCTAAGTGTGTCAATTATGAAATAATCGCAAGTGCACAATGTTGTTATAGCTAGTACTGGCAAGTACGGGTCGAATCTACAAAGACAATGAATACTAGTAGTTATTGTTGTCTGATTATCTAATTTACGAATTTGATTTTGATTTTGTATTAAAGAAATTAAAACTTAAGCCAGAAAAAGGCAGTAAGATTGAATAGAAAATTAAGAAATCTCTTAGGAAATTACTGATATTGAGAATTAGTTTCTAGGTTTCGAATCCCCTAAATACCTTTAATCGATTGATCTTTGATTATGCAATTGTCTTATTGATTCATTGGACTGTGAAAATTCCTATGCTATGCTAATAGCTCACTCTTGAGTATAATAACAATTAATCCTAAGGGTATCAACCGAATTACTCTGGTTAAAGTTATATAATTGTTTTATTGATTTATGAATCCTGCTATTAGGTTTAACCCTAAATCTAGGAGATTTATGTCATCCCATCTCCAGGGTTGCAATCAACTCCTACCAATTATAGTAGATTTATTCACATATAGGATTTTTCAATCTGTATGTTATGAAATCAGATTATGCATTAATATTATGGCTCTTTTAGAACATACATTAAACACGTAATTGAATTATAATATATCAATAAAAACAATTGCATTACTAAAAGAATCAAAACATATTATTGAACAAAACTAGGGTTAATCTAACTTAGACACTAAAATAATTTAGTTACATATGATAGAACACGAAATCAAACTTAAACAGAAAGAAAAGTGAATTGAAAATAATGGGTTCATAATTCTAAATCTCCCTGTTTGTCTCGTATTGAATATTCTTGTAAGGTAGAGGTTTGATCTTATATTTCGATGATTTCTTCGTGTTTTTCACTTTTTTGAATCAAAATTGCCCCTTCTGAACGATCTCAGCCTTTGTAATTACCTCCTAATGTCTGCTATTCTCTTTTACCTCTAAACACGTCTTTTATAGTAGTTTTTAAGATTCTAGGTTATGCACAGTTTGATATACGATTGTGTACTAGATCATGTATAACCCCAAATACCCAAAATTTGTGATTCTGCTTGGCTTAAGAGGAGTTTACAAGTTGATGTATGGTCATGTGTCCGTTCTTTTCTTCAAATCTTTGCTTTATGCCGCGTTTTCATCTAAATTCTTCTTTTTTTGATCCGTAAAAGCAATTCTAACCTATAAACTTGGAGCAAATTAAGTACCAAATATACAATAAAATATAAAATATCAAGCAAAAATACATAAGATATATGGTATAAATATGGTTATTATGCATCTATCAAAGTGTCATACAAATGAGAAATTGGATCTATTTCTGGTGTCAAGAACTGTGCCTTATACGCAAAATGCAGCTTTGAAGAGGCATAAAGGGCCTTATAGTTACAGGGTTATTTTTTGTATTGGTCAAGATTTGTTGTCTTCCCTAAAGTTTGACCCTTTTTCCCTTTACACTCTTGACATTGAAATGAATAATATCAAGTACTTAGGAAGTTCTTGACCTTCAAGAATTTTAGAATCATTAGGAATGAAGATTTATAATTCACATTTTAATTTTTAACATCAAGTTTTGGTTTAAGGTTGATAATTTGGTCACCTATCATTAAGCAAATATTACATATCTTATTAATACCAACTAAGATTGGGTATCATTTCAGATAATTTTTAAAATTATAAAATAATTCCTAAATTTTACAAAATTGTAAAATAGTTATTCAATATATTGTATAAACGATTTAATATGAAGTCTTCATCATTAAGAGAGTCTCATCATCTCCACTATTCAATCTTATTACATTAAATATCATGTTAATACTTTCTCATCTAAGATTATCTTTTATGTCACTCTCATCTATAAATTTGGTTCCTCAATTGTCACTCTCATCTATAAAATTTGGTTATTTAAAAACTTAATCCTCAAAAGGAATAATATAATCAAGACAAATTAGATATATAGAACTACTTATTCTATTAGGAGCCCTATAAACAAATAAAACTAAATTATTAAGAAATTATAATCAACTTAATAATGATAATAACATTTTTTTTTGAAACTTCAAGTTTGTCAAAAAAATACCTAATTATTTCATCTTTTATGTTTAGATCTATTTCTTTTTTTTCAATGAATGAATTTAAATGTGTTTCAATTCCTTTTACACCTAATTTCACTTACATAATGACTAATAATTCAAATTGCAAACCTAAATTAAGTTTGTCTCTTTTATATATTGAAATCGATATTCCAAAATCACTATACAAAGCCTTATATACCTTTATTTCTAAGCTAAAGAGACCTTGCATTATCTTATCTAAGATAATTTTTGTGATAGTTAATAGCATTTTCCTTTTAATTTCAATTTTTTTTGTAAAACTTGGTCCAAAATAGACATTGAATTAAAAAAATGCCTTAATGGCAAATAAGAGAGAGTGCAGTTGTCTTTCTCACTATTGATGATTGCAAGATAAGGTGTATACGATAAAGGCATTTGTTCATATTAGTCTTCATTGCTTCCTTCATGCTCTCTATAGCATTATAAAAATAACTCATTATTGTCTTCTCATCAATATTAATTAATAAGATGAAGTACTATTACCAAAGGCTCAAAAACTCATATGAAAAATTCATAATCTTCAAATATAATTTCGAAAACTTCCATGTCATCATTAATATGACATACTGAGATACAACTCACTTGTTATTTGTGAACATTGGTCTTAGATCTTTCTTTATTTAAACAAAATACTAAATTAATACGAAATTAGCTACAAATCTTATAATGATAGTATGACACAAATTCCTACCATTGGTTAAATCTTTTCTCGTCAAATTCAGAACCTATGTATGATTATAAATGAACTTAGTCATTTCTCTTTCTTTTTGAACATTTTCATCAATGATAAGAAAGTATCTAGTTTCTTATATTTTAAACAATAGATCAATACAATGTGTAGCACAAAAAGTCCAATAGAAATAATTATATAAGCTAAATGACCTCTTCCTAACTACTTTATAAACAACATCATTATCAGTAATGAATTATATAATGTTTTAGGCTCAACTTCATTTATAACTTCATAAATTATCTATAATAGAGTATCATCATTTCTTACAAGGGCAGATGAATCAATGAGTTTCAAACACTTCATCCCCTTAATAGGATAAACCAAAAAATTAATAATAGACTCTGGTCCTTTATTTGTCCAATTATCACACATAATTGAACATATATAAGTTATCCATGTTAATTTTATTTTACTCATGGAGTTGTTAAAATTTATCTTTGTAGTTATCAATTGAAGGACCTTTATATCATAAACCATAAAAGGTAATAAAATCCATTATAAGCTAGTAATAATAAGATTGAGCAATAATACATGGAACATTTATATCATAATACCATCTTCCAATTGTCATGTCCACATTGTGAGTTACTTTTTTATATTGTAATGCACTAAAAAAAAATTAAAGGTTGAGGTTTAGGAGTTGTTTATAGAGCAAAAAATTTAGAAACATATCTTCTTCTCTTCCTCTTATCAGCTGCAACAATCCTTTTCTTATTGAGTTGGAATACCACCTTTAATATTGATAGCATCATTTTGAGCACTACAAAAAGAAATTTCACCACTAATTTCATAGTTCATCCTTTTTCTTCTTTCTTTCTCATTTAATATTCTTCAAGTAAAGTTTTCGTCTTTATTTCAAATCATGACTAACTTCCTTATAAGGTTCCACATCACCTTTGATCCCATCTAAATATTTCTTTAATCTGTTGATTCCCCCACCTTTCAATATATATTACAATATAAATAAATAGCATGTTTCTTCTTACTAGGAAATAATCTAGCATGAGTATAAGTTGGATCTTCGAATCTTCCTGAAAAGGTAATGCTGATGCTAGATTGGTTTCTAGTATGATCTAACTAAGTTGAAAAGGTAGTGATCATACTACATTGGTTCTTAGTATGAATTATCTGAAAAGGTTTGTACTGAATGGTTCCTTAATCAAGTATATTACTGCCAGTTTAAGTATTGTTTTTCAATTAGCACTAATTAGAATGGTACGATAATCCAACCATTAATCTTAATATTGGGTTAATGAAATTTATGCTACTATTTTTTTGTAGATGAAAATTGGCAATCAATTACATTTCATATGTACACTAAAATAACTACTTAGTAATAAATTTCATCTTATAGAAGTCTTGGAATCTAAACCAAGAAAAGAAATCTAGTAGCACCTAGTGTCCCCCTGTTAATTATAATTAAACCACCTACAAGGGAAATAAAATCTACGCATTCTCTTCTTTCTATCTTGTTTAGTTTTATCCTCTAGTTAGAGACTTGCATTCAATAGCACCTTAATGGACACTTTGTACATCTAGAGTTCTTTCTACTAGTTTCCATGATTTTTTCTACTGTGTTACAATTTAAGATTGACAATATTTTGGAGTTATCAAAAAAATCTTATAACTTTTGTTACCTTAGCCGAAGATTCATAAGATAAGGAAAAAAATGTAGGTCACGTTAAGGTATAAATAAGAATCCATAAATAACAATGGCATAACTATCTTAAAGTGCTATTAAAGGTCAAGTATGTCTCATCTCATCTAATCGCAGAAAAATTAGTTATAATAATAACACACTTACTCTTTAAATTGATTGTATTAATTAGGCTCATATGTATAGGATACAATTAGATAGCATCCATCATCGTTGGTTGGATGAGACTGTTAGTTGTAGCCAAATGACCAATTAAATTAGAGGTGTAAATGCAACTAAATGCCACTTTCTGTTTACTGTTTAACCATTCAAAATCTTATTGTTCCAAAATCAATGTTATGAATACCTTACTGATATCAGTATTGGATTTGGTTTTGGTACAGTAGGGTATTGCATCGATCAATACCAGGTACTATTTTGAATAATTTTTAAAATTACAAAATAATCTCTAAATTTTTTTAAATTGCAAAGTATTCCCTAAATATATTGTGCTATATAATTTTTAATTTTTAATTATATTTCCAAAAATTATAATAATATATAATTGAAATAACAACTATCTCTTTATTTCTATTAATATTACTTTTATATTTTTTAAATATAAACAATAACCACAATTAATATAAGGAAAACATCATTTAATTATTATAAAGATATAAAACTAAGAATAATGCAAAGTATTTAAAATTTTACAATTTACGTTATATAATAAATAATGATTATATCAAAACATTATATAGTAAAGACCATGAATAAAGTATTACAATTTATAATAAGAGTTCAAATTGAGGAACACAACCAAGTAGAAATAAAATAAGAAATAAAAATAATTACGCTTAAAATTTTTATATTTATATTACATATATAAAATTTGACATATACATCAAATACGTGTAAAATTAAAATAAAAGAAAAAATGAAAAACCTAAAACTTCATTCAATGGAATATCCGCTCAAATCGCATTGACCTCAATTTTTATTTGGCACAAAAACCTCATTATTGAGAGACGTCCTGTCATTGTCATCATTCAAAATCATTGCGCAAAATGACATGTCAATACTTTTCTGTCCAAAATTGTCATCCAAGTCAACAACATCTATGAAACTTGGTTCCTCAGAAACCTAATATGCTAAAAGATCAAAATGGACAAGGAAAATTGGATTTATAAAACTACTTATTCTATGAAGAGTCCTAGTAAACAAATAAATTTTAATTATTAATAAATTACAAGAAATTATATTCAACTTAATAATGGTAATAACATACCTTTTTTGAAGCTTTAAGTTATATCGAACAAAGACCAAATTATTCAATCTTTTATGTTTCAATCTATTTCTTTTTTTGTTAGATGAATTCAAATGTGCTTCAATTCATTTCACACTTAGTTACACTCACACATTGACTTGGAATTTGAATTACAAAACTTTGAAGTTTTGGAGCGCCACTTCTAAATTGGTCCTACCAAGCAACTTTGGAACACCCCTTCTGAATTGGTCCTACCAAGCAACTGTAAGAAAAAAAAGTATCTTTATAAGCAAAATAAAGTGATTATTAATTTCAAACAAGTAATAAAAGTTAAGAAATATATACCTAAATTAAGTTTTTATCTTTAACAAATTGCAATGTGCATCTTAAGATCACAAGACACATCTTTGTATACCTCTATTTGTGAGCTAGGAAGATCGTGTAACAATTATTGTGATATCTAATAGCATTTCCCTATTAAATTCAGTTTTCTTTGTAAAACTTGGTTTAAAATAGCACTATGATTACAAAATGCCCCAGTTGTAAGCAAAGAAGAGTAAAGTTGTTTTTCCCACCTTTTATTGATGACTGTAAGATAAGGTTTATATAAAGAAGACATATTTTTTAGATTGACCTTAATTGTTTCCTTCGCAATCTTTATGACACTGTGAAAATAACCCTTTCTTTTGCTTCTCATCACTATCATCCAAAAAAAGCACTCTCATTAAAGGCTTATAAACTTGGATGAAAAATTGATATTGGGACCAAAATTTATAATCTTTAAGTATAATTTTAGAAACCTCCATTCCAGTATTAGACCTAACATATTTAGATATAACCCTCTTTTCGCTTGTAAACATTGTCTTTGATCCTTCTTTATTAGAACAAAATACTGAAGTGATAAGAAGTTAGTTGTAAATATTATAATGGTAAGATAAGCCAAATTGTTATAATTGCTAAAACTCTTTCTCATCAAATTTAAGACTCGTGCATGTTATAGATGAACTTTATCATTTTTATTGCTTTTTGTACAATTTTACCAATGATAGGAAAGTATTTAAGATCTTATATATTTTTCAATAGCAAGTCAATGCAATGTGAAAGACAAGAAGTCCAATAAAAAGTATTATACCTACTTTACAACCTTTTTCCAACTACTTTATATGCAAAATCATTGTCAATGATGAACTGTATAATGCTTTCAAGCCTAAATTTATTCACAACTTCATCAAATATATGAAAAAGGGTATCAACATTTCTAATAGGGCCAGATGTATCAATAGATTTCATAAACATTATCACTTTAGTAGAATAAACTAAAAAATTAGTAATAAGCTAATGTCTTCTATTTCACCAACCATCAGACATGATTGAACACCCATAAGTTAACCTAAGTCATTATTCATTCATCCAAATAACTTTTTATTTCATAAACAAAGATCCTCAAAATATTACCTCTATAGTCATCAATTGAAGGAGCTTTATATCTTGGATAGTATGAGGCAATAATGTCCACTATAGGCTAATAATAATAAGACTGGGCAATGTTGAATGATATACCTACAGGATATCACCATCTGGCTATTACCATGTCAACACTATGAGTTGTTTCTTTAGATTATAAGGTACTACAAATCAAAGGTTAAGCTTTTGGAGTTGCTCGTGGTGTAAAAAAGTTAGACATTTGTCTTCTTCTTTTCCTCACATCAAGTGCAACAATCTTTTCTTGCTAGGTAGGAATATCACCTTCAATATCCTTAACATCATCCTGACCATTGAAAAAAGGACTTCAACTACCAATTTTTTTTGGACACCCCACCCTCGTGAATAACGTGTCTGACGTCCTAAGTGACATCTGAATGCGTATCCCACAAGGGTGACGTGCCCCAACTAGGACAAACATTAAAACTATACATCGTTCCTATTTCTGAACCAGATTTTGGGAAAAACCCAAACTTGAATTTCAATTCTACTTGCTTAGCACATATGAGGCTCTATGTCTCTAGTTTATTTAGAGACAAGAATTATCGTGTTTGGAGATCCCATAACAAAGTTATGACTACTACCTTGTAGGGTTATTTCAACGAACCCTTATTAGTAAAAAAATTATTATGGAGGGATAGAAAAAGGCATTAGGAATTTATTGCTCCAAGAATCACGTCATTTGGAGGTCGGATGATGAAGTTATGACCAAAAGAATCAAGTATGTCCAAATTGTTAATCATATTGCCCCTGATGGTGTGAATATTTGCTAATTATATTAATGATTTTGTTGACGTTTTGGGTAAATATTCATGTGGAAAGGGTGG
>JAOSBL010000003.1:13353937-13364323 GCA_027568915.1 Erythroxylum roraimae | reverse complement strand
ATAACACAACTTATTACATTCACTACTGATTCCTCATTTAATAGTTTTGACGTCCAATCAAAGTTCGGGGTCCAACAGGGTCAGTTAATGAATATTATACCTGATTCATGATATTAGCCAGCCAATCAGCAAATCTTAATGAGAGTGTGTTATTGGACAACTTTATAAGTGGGCTGAAGGAGCCTATCAAAAGTGATGTCATTACACAGACGCCTCAATCCTTGATCAGAGTTGTTGGGCTTGTTAAACTATATGATGAAAGAGGAAGTTTTGGCAATTTATTGGGCTCATATAAGGCCAAAAATTTCAACCAGATAGCTAAGTCAAGTACTAACATGGCTAATTCCACTTTACCAATTCAGTTACCCCCCACTTATTGCTTCTACGACTCTTCTACCCTTGTTGCCATCTCTAACATCACAAAGCCACTCCACCGTTATTAATTCTACCCTCCGTCTGTCGTATCACACCAACCGAAATGCAACTCAAAAAAGACAAAGGATTATGCTTCATATGTGATAAGAAGTATCATAAAGTGCAAAGGTGTCCAAATAAGCAATTATGCTATTTTTGACTGATATGGAAGAACCACATGATGC
Organism: Erythroxylum roraimae; assembly: GCA_027568915.1. Classification (NCBI taxonomy): domain Eukaryota; kingdom Viridiplantae; phylum Streptophyta; class Magnoliopsida; order Malpighiales; family Erythroxylaceae; genus Erythroxylum; species Erythroxylum roraimae. The sequence continues at coordinate 13,363,724 of JAOSBL010000003.1, read as the reverse complement.
GTAAGTGGTAGATACTATGACTGAAGAAGCGGCCAACCACGATAGTAACAACGAGTTAGCTCATTATTAGTTATCCTTGAACGACACGCTTGGAGGAACCACTATTCGCTTTTTGGGGGTTATTAATGGAATGAAGGTTCAGGTTCAGGTTCTATGGGATGGAGGGAGTTTAGATATTTTGATACAACCAAGAATGGTTTGGCATCCCCGGCTTCTAAACAAACTAGCTTGAGGGGTTAAGGTGATGGTGGGGAATGGTGAGTTTTTAGTGGAAGAGGGAATTATACAAATTGTACTAGTTCGAATCAATAGGTATGTAGTTTCTTTTACAGCTTATGTGCTTGTTGTGTTTGGAAATGATGTGGTAATCGAAGCATCATGGTTAGCTACATTAGATGCTCATATCACTAATTATAAGGAGGCATATATCCAATTTTATAATGGTGAGCACTTGGTTACCTTACAAGTTATTAAATCTGCACTACCTACTCCTGCCACATACCACCATATGTAGAGGATTCAAGCCACTAAGGCTATTGAAAATTTGTGCATGCTAACATCTTTTCAAAAACACAAGCTGATTAAATTGTTCAATTACCTAAAAATATATCCAAAGGTTTGAGGGAATTATTACAGAAGCATATTTTTGTGTTTAAGTCACCTTGAGGGTTACCACCTACCAAAACACCTGACCATGCAATCCCTCTATAAGATGGGGTTACAACGGTTAAGGTTAGGCCTTATAGATACCTCTTTTCTCAGGAGGCTAAAATTGAAAAGATGGTAAATGAAATGCTATGAGAAGCAATTATATACCCAAGTACTAGTCTATTCTCAGTACCAATGGTATTAGTCAGGAGGAAAGATGGCACTTGCCATTTTTGCATAGATTATCAAGCCTTGAATGATGTGACAATCAAAGATTCTTACTTGATACCTACAGTAAATGAGCTACTGGATGAGCTTTATGGGTCTCAGTTCTTCTCCAAGTTAGATCCTTGATCGGGCTATCACCAAATTTTAATATGACTGGAAGATCATCCAAAGATAGCATTTCGCTCTTACCATGGCCAATATGAATGGTTAGTCATGCCCTTTGTCTTAACCAATGCCCCAGCTACTTTTCAGTCTCTTGTGAATGAGATTTTTAGGCCCTTCTTGCGAAAATTTGTTTTGGTATTTTTTGATAACATATTGGTTTATAGCCCTAGCTGGATTCTTCATTTAGATCACTTAGAAAGGGTGTTAACTTGTTTACAGCAACAATGTTTGTATGCCAAACTTTCTAAATGTATTTTTGGAAGGACCAAAATTAAGTATCTTGGCCACAATGTTTCTAGTTAGGGGGTAGAGGTAGATCCGGGGAAAGTACAGGCTGTTAAAGAGTGGCCTAACCCATCGTCGGTCACATCAGTTAGAACATTTTTAGGGTTAACAAGGTATTATCGTTGCTTTATCAAGAAATAATCAACTATAGCAAGTACAATGATTGACTTGCTACAGAAAGATGGTTTTTTATGGAATGAAAGAGCTCAATGTACTTTTGATTAGGTCAAACAAGTCTTAACCGAGGTCCTTGCTTTATCACTACCCAACTTTGAAAAGCCTTTCGTGCTAGAAACAGATGCATTAGGATTGGGTATTGGTGTTGTCTTATCTCAAGATGGAAAACCAATAACATATTTCCCTAAGAAATCTTCACCTCAAACGTAGTAGCAATCTGTATATGTTAAAGACTTGTATGGTATTTCTGAAGCAGTGTCGAAATTTTGGCATTATCTATTTGATCATCATTTCATCATCTGGAAAGATCACCATAGCCTAAAGAACCTCAATCAATAAGTTATTCAGACCCTAGAACAAGAAGCATGGTTGCCTAAGTTATTGGGGGTATTCATACACCATTGAATACAAGCCTGGAAATTCAAATAAGGCTATTGATACTCTTTCCTGCAACTTCCATATAGCTATTACTATACCATATGCCACTATTCTTGATGAGACTAAGGCCAAGATAGCTCAGGATCCACAGCTGTAATAGATAATACAACATTATTAAATGAACCCATCCTCATATCCTCATTATCAGTTAAAATAAGGGTTGCTTTGGTGGAAAAATCCTCTGTTAATTCCAAATCAGTCTCGAAACATCATTCAAAGTACATTATTAGAATTTCACAGCTCTCCACTTGGTGGACACACGGGAGTAATCTGTACTCATGATTGGATTGTTACCTACTTTTATTAAAAGCATATATGGTCTGATATTCAAACTTTTGTAAGGCTTTGTCAATTTTTCTAATAAGCTAAGTCCTCTCAATTACATCCAGTTAGGTTACTTAGTCCACTTCCAATTCCAAACCAGGTATGAGAAGATGTTGCTATGGATCTTATAACTGGTTTACCAAATTTGAAGGGTTACACAGTCATTATGGTGGTTATTGATCGTTTGTCTAAATTTGCTTATCTTGCCCCTTTGAAAGCTAATTACACTTCTCAGTAAGTGATAAAATCATTTTTTCATCATGTTGTAAAGTTGCATGGTGTTCCTCATTCTATTATGTCTTATAGAGATAAGGTTTTTACAAGTCAGTTTGGAAGTGTATATTTAAATTACAGGGGATATTTCTTAATATGAGCTCTTCTTACCATCCACAATTTGATAAGTAATCTGAGGCTTTGAATAAATGTTTAGAAATGTAATTGAGGTGGTTTGTGGCTGAAAATCCTTGCTTGTGGGTTAATTATTTACCTTGGGTTGAATTTTGGTATAATAATGCTTTCCAAACAGCTATTAGAATGGCTCCTTTTAAGGTGATATATGGTAAAGATCCCCCATCAATTATTCCATGTTCTTATCAGGATGATACTCCCTTTGAAGTTTAGCAACATTTAGCTACTAGAGGTTGCTTACTTGCTACGCTTAAGACTAATCTACAGAAGGCTCAAGCTCGGATGGAGAAGTTTGTTAATTTGAAGAGAACTGAAATTCATTTTGAGTTGGTGATTTCTTTTTTGTAAAACTCCAACCTTATAGACAATTACCTTTGAGACTTCAAAGGAAGCAGAAATTAGGAATGAAGTTTTTTTGGTTCCTTTAATATACTTGAACTTGTGGGATCTATTGCATACAGATTAGAGTTAGCATCGAAGGCCAAATTACATTCGGTCTTCCATGTCTCTTTGCTTAAACGTTGTGAAGGTGATCCTCAAGCATAATACGTTCCTTTACTGTTGGTTACCACTTCTGAGGACCATTGGTTCGACCTCTTACCATTTTGAATGTCTGACAAGTTAAGATCAATGATGAATGGGTTATTCAACTGCAATTCTATTGGGCAAGACTCATAAAACCTACTTGGGAGTCTTTTTCGGCTCTTCAACAGTAGTATCTTGAGCTTAACTTTAAGGACAAGGTCAATTTTGATGGGAAAGGAAATGTTATGTTAAAGGAAATTGGTGGGATTAAAATATCACAAGTGGCACTGAATATTGACAATGAGGACTTTGGACAAGTGGCGCATGATCCCAAAATTAGTGAGCCACATTGTGAAGTGGTGAGGTGTAACATTCACGCAAGAAAAGTGCCCTGGCATCTCAGGGAATGAGTGGGCCCATACAAGTCATATATATAAATAAATCATGGAACCAAATGGGTGTGAAGAATTTTATATGTTTTTCTCTCTCTTGGTTCTAATCCACCTTTCCCTCCTTTGTTTTGTTTTGTTGTTCTAATTCTCTTCCTTTTTGTTGTGTTATTCTAGAACTTAATTAACTTCTTAATTGCTTCATAATTTTATGGACATTCACAGTATTTTAAATTTATAACAGAGCATTATATTCGGCTATTCCTTATGTAGTGTTTTTGAGTTGTTTATCTGTAGGTGATATTCCAACTGTTATTTCAATATGTAATGTTACAAAATAAAAATTAAGATATATTTGATACTTTACTCATACTAGAATATTTGAAATGCTTTACCTTTAATAAAATTTGAAGATATAAAATAATAAATTCTTCCTACTAATATGTATGACGGTAGCTGTAAATCAATAAAAAATCATGTCTAGAAAACTCCTTTCCCATTTTTGTTACTTAATTTAGACACCATTTTCTACTATCTAATATATCAAGAATATATCTTATTTAATATTTAATATTACTTAAATAAAAAGGGATTACAATATTTTTGGTCCTTCTGTTATAGTCATATATTAAAATGTTTAATTGAGTCCTCCAACATCATTAACTTTTTCTATTCTAGTCCCTTCCGTTAATTTTCTTAATGAAAGGGTTTATATGAAATTCCATATCATCTAAAAGATGACTTGAAGAATATGTGGATTGTATATCAAACAAGTGTCCTTTACTTTGGCAAGCAAATGTCACTAAATAAGGCCCATATTGTCTTGTCATTATGTGAGCTCCAATTATGGTTCTCTAACTCTACAAATTTTGAATTTTAGGGAAAATAAAAGTAAGATCTTATTAAGCTCACATATGGTCCTCTATCTCTCCAAATTTTGAATTTTAGGGAAAATAAAAGTAGGATCTTACTAACATTTTAATGACCTATTTTTTGGAGTTCTTTTTATTTTCAAATCCTTGTTCAAATTATCTAGGTAAGATATAAAATGAAGTGGTTATGCAAGTTCGATGTTGATGCCATTGTTAATGTCTCAAGGATATATTTGAATCACGAGAGAAGATTTCAATGTGTATGTTGCTCAATCCTAAATAAAAGGATGTAATTTCTTTTAATGACTATATTTTTCAAATTTTACGTATAAACTTTTTCAAAAAAAACAAAATATTATTAGAAGAATGAAGCTTCTAAAAAATAAAAAATCATGATATAATTAACTTTTAGATTGCTTTTAAGTTAGATATTGTTTGTTTTTATTTTGAAAAATAGAAATTAAACAATTTCATTGTTAAGGAAAAAAAAAAGATGGAACTAGAAGAAGATGGTAAAAGGAGAAGATGGAAGAAGAGGTTAGTAGTAATATTTATTATTTTATTTTAAGTCCTTTTATGTTCAATCAATATTTTAAAAAATCAAAATGTCTTGAATTTTATACGATCATGCACCAAAATAACTAATAAAGTAATATGTATAATAACAATACGTACTAAATTAATGTACCTAAGACTTTGTTTTGTACACTTATGAACATAATACTAATACATTAATATGGAGCCATAAAATAACATGATTTAGGAAAATTTTTATTTAAAAAATTTCTAAAAAGTATGATAATTAAAGTTTAATCCCCCTAAAACAAACTATTGATTTCCAAAAAGGGAGAGTATTGGACCAAATGAGGTTCTAACTCATAATTTTAATGGTAATAAAATATGTTACTTCTAATAGTTTTATATTTGGTGATATTAATAAATTAATTTGTTATAGGTTCAAACAAAAGAATAATCCACTTTGACTCTTAATGAAACCAAAAGCTTGAGACAAGGAGACACACTTTCTCCTTATTTATTCATAATTTGTATTAAGGAGCCAATTAGAATAATTACATTTAAAATATAGTAGAGTAAAGGCTTTAAATGTCATAAAAATATGAAAATTTAAAGTTATACAACTCTTATTTTCAGATGACCTATTATTGTTAAGTGGTGATGATTCAGGCTCAGCGAAAATGCTAATGGAATCATTACAGTTCTTTAATGAGATTTTTGGTCTCTCTATAAACCTAAGGAAAAGATGTATATGTATCTCTATTGGCTTCTTAGGCTTAGCAAGAAACCTCTTGAAGATCTCAAACCTTAAATATTAGGAACTTCCATTCAAATACATAGGAATTTCAATTTAATATGAGAGAATTTTCAATAGGGGCTACCAACTATTATTCAATTCAATCATAAAAGAATAGAAAATTAAAATAATAACTTGCATCTTATGTTGGTAGGCTAAAACTAATCACGTTCATTCTTAACAATCTCCATGTCTACTAAATTTTCCATTTATATATGCCCCAAGATCTGATCAAAGATGTAGAAAGGATTCTAAAGAATTTCTTATAGTTTGGAAAGTTAGATAACTCTTTAAGGGCTAAAATCAAATAGGTTGAGATGTGTTGTCCTAAAAATATGAGTGGTCTAGAGATAAATCTCATAAGGAACACCAACAAAATGTTAATTTCTAAAAAGAAATGTAAGCTCTTTATTGACTAAGAATCAATTTGGATAAAATGGATATGTACCTGTATCTAGATTTTGGGGAATCAAAGCTAAGAAAAATAATTCTTAGACTCTCAATTAAATGCTAAAATTGAGAAACAACATGGGACGAGAAATGAAATTCATCATTAAGACTGAAAAAAAGAGCATGGTTTTAGTTTGATAATTGAAATGAACTAGGTCAGGTTCATAATATTTTTTGGTTTAAAAATGTCAAGCTCTTCATTTCCTTGAAAGCAAAAGTGGAATTGATCATCTCTGGTGAAGAATGGAATTAGAGAATTAGAATTTTTATCAATCATGATCTCTCTCCCCCTTATTACAAACAAAACAAGAAATTGAAGATAGGATAACTTGGAAGAGGCATAATTCCAAAAGCTTTAATAACAAATCTTAATTGCAAATATTTAAGGCATCATCTTATAAAGTCCTTTGAAGAAAGTTAATATGGTTAAGTAAAGATTTCCCTAAAGCTTCCTTTACGTTTTGGTTAGAAATAAAGTAAAGGCTCAAAACTTTGGAAAAAATTAAGGTTAAAATACCTACGAACATCATCTGTAAGCTTTGTAATCCTATTCCTAAAAATTTAAAACATAACTTATTCTATTGTTTCTTCTCAAATATGTTATGGATCCAAGCTCTGATTCTTTGTAAAATATAATGCTTAGAGAAAATTTGGTCAAAGTTTATGGAATGGGTTGAGCAGGTAAAATACATACACAAAGGTGATTTAATAGTATCAAAATTAGCTCTGACTTGTGAAATATACAATATAGGGTGAGAGGAATCTAAGGATATTCCAAAAAAGAAAGCTAGAATATTCAAAATTTGTGCCTGAATGCATTTAGTTAGATTAGAGAGATTATTATTGTAATTAAATTCATACAAATATGAGCACAAAGCTAGCCACCAATTGAAATGTCCCTCTCTACCTAAATGCCCCTTGAACATAACCCAAATAAATTTGTATTGAATGAAAATATAAAATAAGACCATACATAATGAGTTAGGTTCAAATTCCATTACCTATCTACATCAAGTTCCTATTAATAAGTTTAGTATATAAGGGTTAGATTATTCAACTTTGATCTTGTATAAGCTGCTATAATTATCTAGTTTTTTTATACCCTTAGACTTCCTTTCTTGTTTAATTTATTAACTTCCATCTTTGAAAAAAACAAGAAAAATCAAGTTTAACTAGAAGTACAAAATGATCAAATGAGTGATTGAATTATTTAGGTAATCAAAGGATGCAGAGAAATAAGCAAAGTGGAGCACATATATAATTCAAGAGAGCTTCAAGCAGCTCAAGTCAAATGGATTAATAATAAGAAAGATTAAAGTTATTCCATATATAACAAATCATTTTAGTCTTTATTATAATCTTATCTTATTCATTATTGTTAGGTTCCGTTTCCGAAACCCAACTCTTCAGAATACCATAACTATCATCAATTCATTTTCTTGCTCTGATACCACTCATGTTGAACGCCGCTTGATTCCGAAGTCCAATGCTTGCTCTAATACCACTCATGTTAGGTCCCATTATTCGGAATCTAACCTCTTGCGAATACCATAATACTTGAGCATGGTTTCTTGTAATCTCTTTAACCATCATAGATTTATCTTCTTGCTCTGATATCACTAATGTTGGACACCGATTTCGAAACCCAAAGTCCAACGCTTGTTGGATCCCGCTTGTTTCTGGATCCCAACTTTGGCTCATATCATCATACTTAACTTGAGCATGCCTATTACCGTGTAGGGTTATTTCCATGAACCCTTATTAGGCATCATCCCACAAGGGTGGTGTGCCCACAACAGTCAAACATCAAAACAAACTCATTCCTCTAACTTAACCCTTTTAACAAGGAAGTTAAATAAGAATATCATAATACTTGAATATATTCCCATGAAATCTCCATAACCATTTTAATAGGGAGTCAAAAGCACATAAACAAACGAAACTACTTCAATCTATCATTTCATTACTCAAGCAACAGAGTTTGAAAAACTTTAAATACAACATAATCCAAAATCTCAAATTTCAAAAGTTACAAGAACTACAAAAATTCCTAAAATGTGGCTAAAGCCTGCCTTGACTCTCTTTCACTCCATCTCTTGCTCATCACCTGAAGGTGGGGATAGGAAGGGGTGAGCTTGAAAGCTCGTGGGAAACAGTTTATAACACAAAAAAATAAGCAAAAACTATTGAAAACATTCAGTTGTAATAGCAAACTCTTGCTAAAATCCATAAGGCACTTGTTTCTTAAATTCTTATCATGTAGTCAAATTCACAATTTACAAAACATGAATGCATCAAACTTGATCAAACATATCATGAGCACATAAGCACATCGGAATGGTTTGGGTAAGTCCAAAAATATGACGCACTACACATTTTCACTTAATGGTCCTGTGTAGTTGTGAACTTATGGGAGTCCATGAAGGAGCTCCATGCCACTAGCGAGCAGGAGGGAGAAGCCTATTCTTGGGTCAACGTGCACGTGAAAGTTCTTAAGGGACTACTACAAACCCACATAACACATAGATTTCAAAATCTTGTAAACTTGTTACCCAAAATGGCACTTTTCTCGAAAACTTGCTTATCATATACTTGACGTATATCTTGAAAACCATTCTTGAAAACATGCTTTCAAAAACATGCATCTTTTTTCAAAACATCACTTTCATGCTATTTTCCTTTTGAAAAAAATCATCACTCAAATCATGTAACAAAAATATAGCAGGTTTCACAAATCATTCATGAAAAATAATGTAGCACTTATGATGCAAATGAAATCAGAAAAATTCTTTGATATAAAGAAAATAGTAGTAGCTCATTTACTCTATTATAAACATGTACCCACCTTGATTTCCTTGCTTGTAGACTTGACTTACTCAAAATGCCTCTTCCCTGTGCAAACAACCTGAGATATCAAAGGTTCTTTCCTGTTGTATCTTTAATGAGTACTCCATGAGATGATCTAACTAAAATAGGCCTTTATGACCCCCTTGGTGTTAAATCAAAATTTGATTTTACGTATCGAAAGATTTTGATGATAAACAAAAAGAATATAAAACGAAAAGCAGACGGAAGTACAAAAACAGACGAAACCAAAAGCAGACGAAAGTGAAGTAAAAAACAGACGGAAGATAAAAAAGCAGACGGAAGTAAAAAAACAGACGAAAGCTTACTACAAAAGCAGACGGAAGCTAAAAAAACAGACGGAAGCAAAAAACAGACGGAAGCAAAAAAGCAGACGGAAGATAAAAAAGCAGACGGAAGTAAAAAAACAGACGAAAGCTTACTACAAAAGCAGACGGAAGCTAAAAAACAGACGGAAGCAAAAAACAGACGGAAGCAAAAAAGCATACGGAAGCTAGAAAACAGACGGAAGCAAAAAACAGACGGAAGCTAAAAAGCAGACGGAAGCTAAAAAAGCAGACGGAAGCAAAAAACAGATGGAAGTATCAGTATGTGGAAGTTACAAACTGCAACGGCATAACCGTTTCTTTCAAGAATCAAGAAGCAGTTATTCAAGAAGCAGTTAAGAACTCAACTATAAATAGAAGAGTCGAAGCAGAAGA